>OX101753.1:130491232-130541299 GCA_944452675.1 Tachina lurida | reverse complement strand
CAAACGGAATGACAAACCTATATATACCCTTTTACCATTTTTGTTGGTAAAGGGTATAAAAATATAAAAATATGTATTTAAAATTACAGAACTATGCATTTATCAACTTTTTTTTCAACATTTAATAACATTAAACGCCTAAAAAAATCAGCTTCATTGATTTCTTAACAAAAAGTTTGCATTAAAACTTAAAAAAAACATAAAAAGCTCTGGTTCACAGCTTTTTTAACAAATATTTTGTCAAATCATATGGAATACAGAATAAAATTCAGTCGAACTTTTATTTACGTAAAAGAATGAATAAATGTTTTTCTAAATTATCAAAGGTAAATCTTTGACGATTTTTTCTAAAACAAACTTTAATGTAATAAAAATGAGCATTCCCCATCAGCAGAAGTCATTGGTGCGCATTTTACTGCTGCTACTTCGTTTGTGGAATGAATATTCAGTTTCTAAGTTTTCGTTGGTAGAACTATAAACTATTGTTTATTATTTACTATATACTATTATTTTTTGTATAACTATTTCTAATCTATTTTTATACCCTTTACCAACAAAAATGGTAAAAGGGGTATATATAGGTTTGTCATTCCGTTTGTAATTTCTATAATATCAATAAGCGATCCATATAATATATATATATTCTGGATCCTTATGCATAGGGAAGACGAATAAGCGATGTCCGTCTGTCCGTCTGTCCGTCTGTCCGTCTGTCCGTCTGTCCGTCTGTCCGTCTGTCCGTCTGTCCGTCTGTCCGTCTGTCCGTCTGTCCGTCTGTCCGTCTGTCTGTACGTGAAATCGGTTTTCCGAAGCTCCCAGAAGAGCTAGAGACTTCGTTCTTGGACTGGTGTGTCAGAAATTTTCCAAAATAGATTGGTATTGAAATTCAGCAAAATCGGGCAGACGATTGCAGAGCTGGAAAACTTAAACTTCATTTTGCCATATAAAAGTAACTCCCGAAAACAAATTTTTATTTTTTTTTTAATAAATGTACATATTTTACACTTCAGTACGACTAAAATTGAAATTTTAAATAAAAACAATACAAAAAAATTAAAAAGACGTTTCCAGGGTTGGAAAACTTTAACTTTTTGTATTATGTAAAATTAACTATGTCTAAAACTATATTAGTATTTTCTCGAGAACCGTAAGAGCTAGAGACCTGAAATTTGGACACAGTATGTAGACCTTTGGCCGCTACAACAACAAATACATGATAATTGGAAATTAAAGGGTGTTCCAAAACGAGCAACGAAAAATTTTAAAATCCCATGTAGTATATATACAATTGTACACTTGAAATTTGTAAGGTTAGTGTATTTTTATACAGACTACAAAATTAAAAAAAATTTAAATTAAAGGGTGTTCCATCAGTTAATGCAATTTTGACTATGTAATTTTGACAATTTGCTGTATCTTGGAAACCGTAACAGCAAAACTCTTGAAATTTTCAAAAACGGTAAAACTGAAAAAATAAAAAATTATAAAATCGCCAAACCGAAAAAAATCGCCAAAAACAAGAAAAAATCGCCAAAACGAAAAAAAGCACCAAATTAAAAAAAATTCTAAGACTTAAATAAATCGCAAAAAATAACTGAAAAATCGCTAAAATGAAAACAAAAATCGCCAAATTAAAGAAAATCGCAAAAATGAAAATCGCCATAATGAAAAAAATCACCAAAACGAAAAAAAACCCTAAAAAACAGAAAAAAATCGCCAAAATGAAAAAAACCCCAAAAATAGAAAAAAAATCGCCAAAATGAAAAAAAAACCAAAAACAGAAAAAAATCGTCAAAACGAAAAAAAGCACCAAATTAAAAAAAAAATTCTAAAACTAAAATAAATCGCAAAAAAACGGAAAAATTGCTAAAATGAAAAAAAATCGCCAAAACGAAAAAAAACCTAAAAAACAGAAAAAAATCGCCAAAATGAAAAAAAATCGCCAAAAAAAGAAAAAACCTAAAAAACAGAAAAAAATCGCTAAAATGAAAAAAATCGCCAAAATGAAAAAAATCACCAAAACGAAAAAAACCCTAAAAAACAGAAAAAAACGCCAAAATGAAAAAAATCGCCAAAAAAAGAAAAAACCTAAATAACAGAAAAAAAATCGCCAAAACGAAAAAAAGCACCAAATTAAAAAAAATTTCTAAGACTAAAATAAATCGCAAAAAAACGGAAAAATTGCTAAAATGAAAACAGAAATCGCCAAAAATGAAAGAAAATCGCAAAAATGAAAAAAAAAAATCGCCAAAATGAAAAAAATCACCAAAACGAAAAAACCCCAAAAAAACAGAAAAAAATCGCCAAAATGAAAAAAAGCACTAAATTAAAAGAAAATTTCTAAGACTTAAATAAATCGCAAAAAAACGAAAAAATTGCTAAAATGAAAAAAACATCGCCAAAATGAAAAATATCGCTAAAACGAAAAAAAACCTAAAAAACAGAAAAAAATCGCCAAAAAAAGAAAAAAAATCGCCAAAACGAAAAAAAAATAAAAAACAGAAAAAAATCGCCAAAATGAAAAAAAATCGCCAAAATGAAAAAAAAATCGCCAAAATGAAAAAAATCACCAAAACGAAAAAAATCACCAAAACGAAAAAAACATAAAAAAAAAGAAAAAAAATTGCCAAAATGAAAAAAAATCGCCAAAATGAAAAAAATCACCAAAACGAAAAAAAACCAAAAAAATCGCGAAAAAAAATAAAAAAACAGAAAAAATCGTCAAAATGAGAAAAATCTTCAAAATGAAGAAAAGCCCAACAACAGAAAAAAATCACCAAAATGAAAAAAACCTCCAAAAACAGACAAAATTGCCAAAACGAGAAAATCGTTTTAACTGAAAAAAACTTTAAAAAAGCAAAAAACCTTCCTTTCGTGCGCGATTCAAAGTCGCACTTAACTGATTTTTTTAATATTAAAGGAATTAAATGAAACTAAGTTTTTGCTTATTTCGTTCTTGCTTTTTTCACTTAACATATTTTATGTATTTTTTAAAGAACTAGATTGGTATCAATAATCAGAAAAATCCAAAATTATGACTCCAGGGTTGGAAAACTTACACTTTTTGTGTTATGTAAAATTAAATAGGTCTAAAAATTTTTTTCTTTTTCTTTATAAATTGAATATATTTTATGCTTCTGAAAGAAAAGTTTGGTGTATGAAATTTGAAAAATGAAAATTATAGCTCCGAAGATGGAAACTTTAAAAAAATGATAAATTTTTTCACAAAACAAATATGTATGTACGTGTCTGTATACTATATATATGTACGTACGTTGGTAAAGGGTATATAAGATTCGGCACAGCCGAATATAGCACTCTTACTTGTTTTTTTTTTATCTCTTCAGTTATTCTGCCTTTCAGAGCAACATTTTTTAACGCATCTTCAATTAATTCAACTTGAATTGTTAAAGTCTCTAATTGGACTATAGTATGAACAAGAAAGCAATACTATGTGTGTACATTTATCAATTTAGGCAGAAGGGTATCGCACACTGTCGCGAAGGTGGCCAAAAATTAAAAAAACTAGTTTTAAATTAAAACGAACAAATTACTTTGTTGCATGTGCAATATTCTAATTAAGTGAAATATAAAGGAATTTTTTAAAAAAGGTTTTTTTAAAGAGTTTTGACGATTCAAATGCAACGGTTTTAAGCCAGTATTCAACTAATTGAAAATATGGTACGGACACATGCAAACTTTAACAGGTTAAATTTTATTTAGATATTGCACTACAACTTCCAATAAAACATAAGGGGAATATTGTTATAATATGGTTACAATATATTTTTTCTATATTTTTTAGCTCATATGCTATGTGCCGTTGCTTATAATGTAAATGGAAAGAAAAACATCTGTGGGTGAAAAAAGTAGGAGTCAAGTGGTCTATAGAAAAAAAATATACAAGAATATATTTTTATAATTTCACATTATATTTCTACAAGTAACTAGATTGCAAATTTTTTGTATTCTTGTCCACCTTTCCCCCCTTACAGTTTATTTTTACAATATTTTTCAAGTTATAATTTATATATTTTCAGTATATTATTTACTTCTAGGGCATTTGGGAAGGACATTAGTCCTTTAAATTTAAATGGCCAAATTGTAGTTGTCTATTGTCTATATTGCGTATAGTTAAACATTTAACTCACTATATGTGAAGAAAATTTTTTTGTTTCACATTTTTAAAAAAGGACACTTTTGAGATATGCGTATCCTTTCTCTGAGTTGACCGAAATGTTTACGAAGCATTAAATATATTAAAATTAGTGTCTATACACAATTTCATTGAGTTACAACTATTTTTCTGTCTGTTATGGTCATTTTTTGTTTCAGGATACATGGGAAGGACACGAATCCTTGGAAATTAAATGGCCAAATTTTATGTGTGATTACATTTTACCAATTAAAGCGTGTGTTCCAAATTTCATTTCTTTACGATAACCGCTTCTATTTTTAAAAAAACTGGCATGAAGTTAATATAAGTGGCAAAATTGAACATGATCTTAAAGAGTTTTGACAAAAAACTTCACATTAATCACGTTAGGACTTGGTAGTGGGTTAAAACTACGTAATGCACCCATTTTTAATATCAAATTGTATTTTAATAACTAATTCAAGTACGTCACTTATGCTAACTTCATGCCAATTTTTTCTTATACATAAGGCCGTAAATAAAATTTTGTTTTAACGTACTCTTGAAGCACACGTTATTTTTTGCATATGGAGGAAAGTTTTTTGACTTTAGAATTTCTTTAATTTTATAAATAGAAATATAGCATTCGACAGTCTTCTGCCAGGTTCCCCATTTAGTTACTATGGGATGTATCCGTATCGTACACTGGATATTTTTTATTAAAGGCTGAAACACGCAAAGGAGCTTTAAAAAGCACTTTATATCCACATGAAATTAATACGGAACCAGTAGAGAGCGCTGAAAAAAATTACACAAAAATTTTTGGGTTTAAAAGGACTATTATGCAATGATCTTGTTTATTTTTTAATTTTCAATGATATTGGTACTCTTGACTTAAGACAAGGTATTGAACTTTTCAAATGAGTTGAAGGAGTCCTACGGTGTTTTTGAATATCGAATAATATCACAAAAAAATGCGATCATAAATTTTTCTCGTTTTCGCAGCAAAAATAGCAGGTTTTAAATACTTTAAAACTAATAAAAAAATTAGACTTATAGCATGAAAAAATTAAAAAAAAATTATTAAAAATATATATTTATAATGAAATAGGCAAATATATGTATTTATTATAAAAAATGCAAAAATATGCACTAACAAATCGATGCCATAGTATCGCAAATTTATTGATTCGCAAAGATATTTTATATAGGTTGATCTACGACCAACGACAGATAGCATGTATTTACGTGAAAATCCTTTTCCTAGTGACGAGTTTTCTACGACAAAGCTTTTAATAATCGCACTACCTTTATTGAGGCGTTGGTCACATAAATCTAAAGTGAATTTAAATGTATTTAAATTACGTACTTATTTAAGACATTTTTATGAAGAAATAAATGTGATTATTTACTTTCCCAACGTCCAAGTAAAATTTCTAAGCTACAGGTAACATTTTGCAGCAAAACTTCGGACGACAAAGCAATAACAAAAGCTTATCTCAAGGAAAACGATATTGAAGAGTTTGTAAGAGATATAATATGGTTATAAACAGCAACACTGGTCACAACTGACGTTTTAGCTAACTTTGACAATTATTTTAATAAAATTTTGTTATTACTCAAACACTGAGTTATCTTTTTAATTCGATATGATCTACAATTATAAATTGCATACATATAACACAACTTAAAGATATATAGTTTAAAAAAAGATTTCTTAAAAATGTGTGGTAGTTTTTACCCCAGGGTAAAAATATTTCGGATCAGGCTAAAAAGCAAGACCGACTGCGAAGAACACCGATATAGGAAGATAACAAAAACAGTTAAATCACTAAAGCTTAATTGATAGAATTAGTAAAAAAAGTCAAGTCGGTATAAAATTTACTACGATCCTCGGTTAGAGGTTACACCTATGTATATAATTTGTTAAATTAAAAAGTTAAAAGGAAAAATTTTTAAGTTTAACTATTGTTAACGCACTAATAATCTTAAATTATTATTTTACTTACTCAGTAAAATATTTTTTATTAGAAATACATTGCAATTTATTATTGAGAGGTTTAGCTGGATCCTAAGCGCATTTCACTGTTGCTAATGCAGATCATCAGGAAACCTTTACCCAAAAATCTTAGAACGACTAGAGTTATTATGCTACACAAAGAAAAAACTACCTAATAGAATCAAGAAGATTTTCTCTATGAAACATTTTTAGGCTGAGGGGTATCCTAGCAGAAAGAAGTGAAGATTTTTTCATAGAGATTCCTTATTTAATTTTATGCGGTAAATCTTATTAATTTTATCAAGAAGAAAACCACATAAAATCAAGAAGAAATTGTATTATTCCCAACATTTTTTTAATAAATTTCCGTTATTTTTGGCACCAAAAATAAATCCATAGAGAAAAACTTCTTGATTCTATTAGGTTTTCTTATAAATTGTAAGCTATAAGGATTTCTTATTGATTTTATTAGGTTGCCTTATTAATTTTTTCAAAAACGGTTTCTTTTTAATTTTATTAGGCTATTTTATTGATTTTTTCAATAATTCTTCTTGATTTTATTAGATTCCTATATGATTATGTGTAAAGAAAGCATCTTATTGATTTTTTTTAATAAGGAAATCTTCTTGATTTTAATAGGTTTTATGTTATGTTGTTTCTATAAGTAGACATAGAGACAATTTTTTTCATGATCTTTCAATTTTGTATAAGAATGTTTGCACAATAATTTCAATGATTATTCAGGCTGCTTGTTAGCATATTGCTTAGAGTGCTTGTCTATCAGTCAGAAGTGTGCTGGTTCAATGCTTGGTGTATAAGTTAGTTAAGAATATAACATAATGTGTATGTATGTATGTATAAATAAATAACATCTACAATATACTACATCCATACATACATATGTATATGATACAGAATGAAAATACATGAGTACATAGAATAAAGACACAATTTTTTTTTATTTTTTATTAGGATGCCTAGTAAAAACAAGAAGAAAGCCTTATTAAAAAAATTAATAAGATAACCTAATAAAAACTACAAGATTTCTTCTTGATTTTTTCAAAAAGGTTTTCCTTATTAAACTAGATTTCCTTATTTAAGATTTCCTTACTGAAAATTTATTTATTATTATTAGGCACTGTTTTTCTGTATATAAACTTTCATTTAAACAAATGAGAAGTTCAACAAATATCAAAGTTGCAACCAGAACTCAATAATCAACATGTTTTTGATTTTCTTACTTTAACATTGTACATTGGCTTACTTTTTTTCAGCTCGAATTGTAGTTGTAAGAAGTATGTAAAGAAAGTAAATGTAAAGAACAACAAAAGCTATTCAAGAATAGAGTATTGCCACACAAGTATTTTTGACAGAGAACAGTCAAGTTAATAATTAGTGTTTTTTGGGGAATTGTTACAATTTAAGTTAAACATTTGTTAACGCACTAATAATCCCAAATTATTATTTTACTTATTCTGCAAAATATTTTTTTTTTTATTATAAATACATTGAAATTGAATATTGAGGGGGTTTGGTGGCTTACTATGTGCATTTCACTGTTGCTAATGCAGATCATCAGGGATGATCTATTTATTTTATAAAATTTATTTTATAAATAGAGCGCCATCTGCTGGCAAATGTTAATTTCAATCAAAATCACATTAAAAAAAATTGGAAGTAAACTTTATGGAACTAATGAATGCTTCCAATGAATCTATATTCAAAATATACAATTAATTATTAGTCATACAAAAGTTTAACATTCCTTAATAGTTTTAAAAAATATGCACGATGTTTTTTTAAAACTCGATTTATTAAAAAATTTATAAACTAATTTTCATTTCAAAATGTTTAACTATTTAATGAAATTTGCATGAAATGTAATGTTATGCATTTAAATTCGAAATAAATTGGAAAAAATTTGTTACTTCTTTTCCCAAGAAAAATATTAATGATATTGTGCCAAAAATTAAATGTTCCTTTGCATCGCTTCCAATTCGGTGATTAGCAAGCGTATAAGAGGCAACGACAAGCCTATATAAATATCGTTAGAGATTATCCACTTCCACATCGCTAATTCTTACACATTCATTACTTCTTGGAAATGTATTTTTTATTGGTTTCTTTTATATAAAATTTAATTTCAATCGAGCTTGTTGTTATGTATATATTAATTCTCTTGATTAAAGAGAAAATCAAGATTTAATACTTGTTAAATAAATTTTCTTAAAGTGCATTGAAAACATCCAACAAGTGTGTGCATTTGAAAAGTGTGTGCACGATGAATTAAGAAAAGAACATGTTCAATTACTACAATAATGAAACCAAACAATAACACTCATGCATACAATTACACCCACTTATTCATGTATACACACTTATATACAAGCTACACACACACATACATACATATATACATACAAGATTAACGCATTCAACGAATGCAGCAATACAACATACTTTCAGGAGAAAAAAACCATGTATACGAGCTCAAAGTTACGGATATTGAGTGTGGTAGAAACATACAAGGGAAATGGAGAGGAAATGCACAGAATGAAATTGAGTTAATATACATACATACATCCATCCATGCATACGTGAAAAGATGAGAGTGTGTGTCTGTAGATTTTGTGCAATTGTTATTTATAATTAAAATTACTGAGAACTTTGAATAAATTTAGTTGGAAATATACCAAAAGTGCTTCATTTGGTTTCTCTTAAATGAAATGTATGAATTATATTCTTTATTTATATAAATATATTTGGTACTTTTGACATTAATTAAAATTAATAAAATATATATATATGTCAATGGATCTGTTTGCTAGTAATAACTATTATATCTGTGGCAATATGAAATAATAGCTTAAGTGGACTTAAGAACAGCAGTGCTTTTCAAAAGTTTTGATTCTATCTTCGTGTGATCCTTTCTTTCCATATGTAGCATTTTAACCGCTTCAAATTTTAACTGGAACATAATATAGCACAATAAAGCTAATTTTTCTTAAAACTACTTAAGCCAATATTTCATATTGCCACAGATATATCGAGCCTTATTTTCGATTTAATCATAACCGACAAAAAGTAGAAGGTTTTAGTTTAAATACCAAATATGTTTTACATACGTAAATTATCGCTTACGATAAAATTTTTCAGCCTGTATCTTAAAAAAAAAAGTTATCAACAGTTTTGGTATTTTGATTATTCTAAGCTACCCATAGTTTAAGCCCATAACATTTTAATTTTAATAAAAAATCGTTTAAATCGAAAAAAGGGTTCCATATACGAATAATTTTGGTTTCTTGTCCATATGAAATTCTTGAAAATTTTAAAAAGCTCGCAGGTTTACAAAATAACTCTTAAAATGATATTGAGAACTACGCACACAAACCTAAGTTAAAAAACATCTTAAGTAGGCGTGGTTACGGCCATAAAAATTTACTTTTATACTTTGCGCTAGAAAGCTGGAATTTGCTTTACAAGTAGGCTTTATATTATTTTTCATTTAGCATAATCAGCACGACCTAAAATGTTCACTACACAGAAGAATAATATTCCTGCAATCAACCACTTCAATTGAAAATAAAATCAAAAATCAACTAAAAATGTATTTAAGTCAATTAAACTTTTGTTTAAAAATTTAATTAATTACAAATTTTAATTGACTCAATTAGCTTTTAATTTTCATTTGGCCTTATTTTCAATTAAAGTTTTTGATTGCAGGAATATTTTTTTCTGTGTAGGCAGGTAAGTTTGAAACACTTTCGTATACATTCCACTTATGCAAAGTTGAATTTTTCGTTTCCAAAAGTGTTTTTGACCAATCCTATAAAATTTAAGCCGTCTGCTTATATATTTTGGCTTAGCAGACTTTAAGCTATTAACATAATCAAAAAAAGCAGGAGGGGTCGTGCCCACTAAAATTTAATATAAAATTTTACATTGTTGTATCTAAACGATTCTAAGGAAACTTGGTACGTAGATTTGGCTCCTTTAATGCTCAAATAGTAAATTTTTCAACGTGGACTAGAATCAACCTCTAACGCATTATTTAATGCATCTCTGACACAATGCCCTTGATCTATCTAACTGACACAAATTTCTAAATAACAAAAATAACAACGTAATAATCACCATGCAAAAATTGTTATCTTTTTAACCATTTTCTGCTCCAATCACGTGGTAGGCTGTCAAACAAAAATTAAACGATGTAGCTTATTTAAATTTTGACAGAAGTCAACTGACAAGACAGTTGGCTTTTAACAAAACTAGTGTAGCGCTTTGAGTTAAGAGCCAGGAAATTTTAAAATTCAAAGCATGCACGATAATTTTCAGTTTTAAGAAAACAGTGTTACACAGAAATTAAATAATTATCATATCAAAAAATAAAAACAGTTTGCCAGAAAACGAATTTGAAGTTTTCAATTTACCCACAACTTAATGGAAAATTAAAGTTTGATTTTTCTCTGAAAAGTTGAGTAAACAAGATATTTGTATGAAATTTTTACACAATGTGAAGGACGACATGGGGATTGGTTCTGCATCACTAAGTCAAAAATTTAATTTTTTGAGCTATGACGTTTTTTGGGTAAATGAGCGATATGTAGACCAGTTTGATTATTAAAAAATTAAATTTTTTGAGCTATGACGTTTTTTGGGTAAATGAGCGATATGTAGACCAGTTTGACTCGTCGTTCCATATAAACAAATTTAATAAGAACAAGAAAACACCAAGCAATATGAGGATTTCGGGGCAGAAATGGTGTAACCCGCAACTATTCAATTAAACAATTGCTTTATTTAATTATTAAGTTGCTTTACTACTTTGCTATATTATGATCTCAAAAAACGAATTTTCAGCACAATCTTCCTTTAAATACCAAAAGGTGGCTCACTCAACATTTTTTTAATAGTTGGTAATGTAAAGAATGTATGTATGTATTTATCACCAGACTAGCAACCACCAAACAAATGTGGGTGACACCCTTTCTGCGCTGATAGCCTCATATATTCTCCTTTGGTATACTGAACGAAATTATTTTGTAAAAAATATAATAATATGATTTTCTTTAACAAAGCTAATAACATCACAAATAGAATTATACCATATACACATACATACAATTTCTTCTATGCCTTATAATATATCTTCCATCTTTCCATTTAAAAGATACCTTCTTTTATTTTTTTTTAACGCCAAAGTTAACACAGTTCCCTCAAAAACTTATAAAATTATTCGAAAAACAAAAACAAATCTCCATTTTAATTAAAAAACGTATACATATGTACATTAGGGGTATAACCAATTTTTTGGTCAACCATGTCCTAGTAACCACGAAAATCATAATCTTTTGTAATTTTTCTCAAAAAAGTTCACACATCAATTCGTTTTTCTAAACCAAAGAAAGACATTTTGGAACACTTAAAGCACGGACTAACAAAAATATTATTTTACATAATCTAAAATTATTTCGAGGCCTTCTTAATGCAATATTGAATTATACGGTGTTTTTTATTCATTTTTTGTTTTAAATAAACATATTATTATATTAACTCCATCGCGGTTGGTGGGTGAACTTTTTTGACCTTAGCGAAAAAATAAATACACGTTTCCTTATAGTTTTTAATATGTAGTTATAGTTATGCACCAAATGATGTTGCAGAAGTGTCAGTGAAAGAGGATTTCTACGGAACATGCATGAACAACAACTTTGTCATTGGTGGAACGCTATTTCCTTATAAAAAGGTGCACAAGGTGACATCGATCTCCCCCGATAACGTCACCGAAAATCAAATCGACCATATTGCCTTAAGTCGAAAATGGAGAGGGTCGTTGCTAGATGTCCGAAACAAGCGTGGTGCCGATTGCGGCAGCGACCATCACCTTTTAATAGGAACAATTCGTTTAAAAGTAGCAGCTATTAGATGAGCAGATGAAGCCCAAAGAAGATATAACGTCGATAAATTGAAAAACCCAACAACCAAAAATAGCTACATACATTCTGCCAACGCTTCCCTTCAAACACTTTCAAGCAATACACTGCCTAATTGGAATACTATTAAAAGCTATTTCACTAACACAGCTGACGAACATATTGGCTATAAAGAAACCAAGAGAAAGAACTGGATCTCTGGCAGTACTTGGAACCTCATATCCCAAAGAAGAGACGTAAAGAGCTTATTGAATACGGCTAGAATGAAAAAAACAAATCTGCGCTCAATATATATTATGCTGGACAAGAATGCCAAAAAAAGTGCTCGCCAAGATAAGCGTAAATGGACTGACTATCTAGCCAAAGAAGCCGAAACAGCAGCCGCAACCCATAGAACGCAAGATTTGTACAAAATTGCTAAGAAACTAACACAGAAATTGGTTGCTACTAACAAACCGCTTAAAAACAAAAATGGAGAATTAATCACATCCAAAAAAGACCAGATGGTAAAACACTACTCCTCGATGTTAACACACACGCCGAACGCTGGTCACAACCTATGTGATTGCATTCGGCACAGTGTTTCGGACGATATACCCACAGATTGCCCAAAAATTCCCGAAATTATTGATGCCATAGTGTCCCTAAAGAATTGCAAAGCTGCTGGACCGGATAATTTATCTCCTGAACTGTTAAAAGCATCGCCTGAAATCAGCGCCAAGTTTATCTACATCATTATAAAAAATCTATGGGTAACAAACTCATTGTGCGATGACTTAAAATAAGGCCTTATTATTAATATACCAAAAAAAAGGGGACTTGTCACAATTCATAAACTGGCGTGGCATAACCCTCATCAATATCGCAAACAAGATAATACCACAAGTCATTATCAAAAGGCTATCAGTTGCATTCGATCCGCTTCTCCGCAATGAGCAGGAAGCCAGTTCCGCCCTCGAAAATCGTGCATTGCTTATGCGAACAGTTTACGGATCATAATTGAACAGTCTGTTGAGTGGAGGACGCCGCTCTACCTCATATTCATCGATTTTGAGAAAGCACTCGACACGCTTTCCCATTTCGCCATATGGAACACGCTAGCATGCAAAGGTACCCCAACGAAAATAATTGATATTGTTAAAGCACTATATCACAACGCAAACTGTCGTATTCTTCACAATGACTGTATTAGTGACTCATTCCCAATTAAAACTGGAATGAGACAAGGTAGTGTTCTGTCGCCCTACTTTTCAATACCGTCCTAGATAACATAATGAAAAGAGCCTCATGTGAGCTGAGGGGAATAGCTTGGGAGTTCAACAGAAGGCTAGAAGATCTCGACTATGCTGACGACATATGTTTACTATGCCACAACTTCAGTGATATGCAGGCTAACATCAATGCAGTAAAAATAGAAGCAGCTAAGGCAGGTCTAAAAATTAATATTTTTAAAACTAAACAACACATTCACAATAGACGGGAAGAGTCTTGAGGATGTATCAACGTTCTGCTACCTCGGAAACATTCTGACTAAAACAGGGGGATCTGCAGACGTCGTAAGAAATCGAATAAAAGCTGGTAAGCACTCATTTGGTATTATTAACCCCATATGGCGATCAGCACACAGAATCGAAGAGAACCAAGCTAAAAATATTTAATTCCTGCATAAAATCAACTCTTCTATATGGGTGTGAATCGTGGAATGCAGCGAAGAAGGATTTTAACTCGCTACAGGTCTTAATAAATCGCTGCCTGCGAAGAATTTTAAAAATATTCCGGCCAGTTACGATAACGAATGAAAGATTAAGGGTCCAAACCTCTCAAATCCCCGTAAATGTCGAGATCCGGAATTGAAAATGGCGCTGGCTAGGACATACCCTACGAAAACCCGTTGAAGACGTTGCAAGGCAAGCTATCGAATGGAGTTCACAAGGAAGTCGCAGAAAAGGAAGACCATCACACACTTGGCGCCGCTAAATCGAAATTGAAGCGGCTAACCAAGACAAGAGCTGGAACGAGATAAAAACACTTGGATCGGACAAATCAGAATGGAATAAATTTTTTATGCTCTATGCTCCTGGTAGGAACTATCCCCCCAGGGGAGAACTATGGGAACTTATACATATATATCTTAATATATATAAAAATCAAAAACACGTTTATTTGTTAGGGGTGAACTCTTCAATGCCCCAACAGATTTTCGCCTTCCACCCCACAAAATATTTGTAAAAGACCAGCGCGTGTTTTTATATATATTCTACACCGGTAAATGCTACGCCCCTTTCAGAAATAGTGATTCGTCCGGCAGATGGCCCAATATTTAGTTTTTTTTTGTGATTTTGCACCGTAACTCAAGAACTACTGAACCGATTTTAACCAAACTTCATATACATGCTCTATGGGGCGTGAGGAGTGTTTCTGTGTAGTTTGAAGTTCGCCCGACAGATGGCCCAATATTTAGTTTTTTTGTGTTTTTGCACCGTAACTCAAGAACTACTGCATCGATTTCGACCAAACTTTATGTACATGCTCTATGGGGCGTGAGGAGTGTTTCTGTGTAGTTTGAAGTTCGCCCGACAGATGGCCCAATATTTAGTTTTTTTGTGTTTTTGCACCGTAACTCAAGAACTACTGCACCGATTTAGACCAAACTTTATAAACATGCTCTATGGGGCGTGAGGAGTGTTTCTGTGTAGTTTGAAGTTCGCCCGACAGATGGCCCAATATTTAGTTTTTTTGTGTTTTTGCACCGTAACTCAAGAACTACTGCACCGATTTAGACCAAACTTTATATACATGCTCTATGTGGTGTGAGGAGTGTTTCTGTGTAGTTTGAAGTTTGTCCGGCAGATGGCCCAATGTTTAGTTTTTTTTTTTGTGATTTTGCACCGTAACTCAAGAACTACTGCACCGATTTTAACCAAACTTCATATACATGCTCTATGGGGCGTGAGGAGTGTTTCTGTGTAGTTTGAAGTTCGCCCGACAGATGGCCCAATATTTAGTTTTTTTGTGTTTTTGCACCGTAACTCAAGAACTACTGCACCGATTTTGACCAAACTTTATATACATGCTCTATGGGGCGTGAGGAGTGTTTCTGTGTAGTTTGAAGTTCGCCCGACAGATGGCCCAATATTTAGTTTTTTTTGTGTTTTTGCACCGTAACTCAAGAACTACTGCACCGATTTTAACCAAACTTCATATACATGCTCTATGGGGTGTGAGGAGTGTTTCTGTGTAGTTTGAAGTTCATCCGGCAGGTGGCGCAATATTTGGTTTATTCGTGGGTAAAATCCAATTTTCATATTGTACCACCAATGCCATATACAACACTAATGTTTGCTTAGGGCCAGCAACGCGGACCGGGGTCAGCTAGTATATATATATAGTTATATCCCTAATGTACTTATGTATTTATGTGTAAAATACTTAGATACAACAATAGTACCTTTGTTTTAAGATCACACTATTTATCTTGTATTCCTAAGGCGTCATCACATTTCATCGTCCGCCATTTTAAAATCTTCACAGTCAGTTCGCATCTACAATCAAATGTGCGTACAGCAATTTCTTTGTTAGCTATTGTGTTTGCGAGATTAACAAATGTTAATATGTTATTGTTATGATTTCATTTACATACTCACGCATTCATAACATTACATACATACGGTATCCAAAGCGTTTTTTATGAACAGTTGTTCACACACGTACATACATATATACACACATATGTATGTACTTATGTACGTGTAAATTTATTTACATTTATGTAGCGTATTCTCAAATATCCAGCGTTGTCACTCATTTAAACGGAAGTACGCATTTACACTTTCGTTGAATACAATTTGCATTTACATTGAAATTGTAGCATATGTGGGTGTACTAATAATCGCATGTTGTTTCTGCATAAGTGTAAAAGAGTTTGAGGTTTTTTTCTTCTTCTCTTCATGACAAACATGGACTCATGTATGTGTGGGAATATTACTATTTGGTTGTTGTGTAAAAACTCGACTACTGCTATTCTATAGGTGTTCATATCGGCAGACAGTGGAATATTTTTCTAAAAGAACAAAAGTCTATGCACAGTGTGTCATTTCGATAGTCTAGGTTGACAAAATAATACATGTAGGTTCTTGGTCGCTAGATATATTAATTATAAGCAAGAGATACTATTTTTTATTGGGTAACGTCTTCTTTAACTCTGAAGCAAAAAGTCCCTATTCATGCCAAACAAAATTTTAGTTGTATAATGTGTAGAGTCCTTCATTTCTTCTAAAATGCAAACTGTAGCTACTGAAATGTAAGTGTGGTTTTACAAAGCGTCTTCCAACAAGAGGTTTAATTTTTATATGTAAAGAAAAGCATATTTTTAGTGGAAGTTAATTTAATTGTAAGCAAATATTAATGGCATACAATTAATAATGGAATGAAATATCAGGCAAGCGGCTACACTTGCAGGACCAAATTCTTTACATTAAACTTTCCATCACTAATTCGCACATTGGCGGCTGTATGTGCTTGATAGCTTTAGGAGTTTCATCTTTGAGGCCTTGCATCGATCGTGGGCTCTAAAGAAAAAATTCTAAATATATTAAATCACCTGATCTCGTAAGACTTTTTTAATATAAATTTATATAAAAATAATCATATAAAAATTTGGCAGAAAATTTATAAATAAAATCGCCAGAGTTTAGTTGTTGCAAATATTTCTCTTCAAAATTCAAAACGCATTAATTACCTAGAGTTCATATAAGAAAAAGTATCAAAATCAAATTGTTTTAAGTTCATGCAGGCGAGTTTTGGTAGGATTTCTTGTTGAAACTACTCCTTGAACAAACTAATTTTCCTGAACTACAAAACTTTAGAAATTAATTTTTGTTTAAAAAAAATAGCCAAAACAATCGCCAACAAATTTATTTATTGCCAGAAAAATCGCCATTTCGCCATATCAAAAATTTTGGACGTCAAACAAGTTGAAAAATCTCCACGTTGGGCGAGAAAACGCCATATCTGACAACCCTGGTTAAGCTTTGTACGAAGAGTGTTGCCAGTTAGAACTATTCTTTAAGGTGTTGGGAAATGAACTAATCACTGTTACGTACCTTTTCACAATGTATGGTTAAAAGATAACAGAGACTTTAACGTCAAGTTTTGTATGAAGAACTGTCAGTTAAAGTTCACGTTAACTCTTAACCATACATTGTGAAAAGGGACGTTAATTTATAAAATGTACATATAAAATAAGCAGTTGTAGTAGAAAATTAAAAAAAATAAAAGGAGAAAAGGATTTTAAGTATTTTTGGTGTAAATTAAAATAAGTAAAACTATGAGGACATATTAATTCTACATATCCCAAACTAACAATCAGTTACTTTATGACAACATTGCTACGAATGGATCAAATAAATATCAAAAAGTCCCCATATAATAAAAAAGGCTTTTTGTAAACGTTCGTGGATTCAAAAGAGAACGCAAACGTTGTTGCCGCCATGTCACCCTTCATCTACACCTCATGATTTTTACCATAGCCATTACCAGAGAAACCAATTGAATTTTTGTTTGGTTATGGCTATAACCCTAAATATTGTCCCAACTATAAGCTACCAATCGAATTGGTTCACTCAAATTAATAATGCATCACTAAATTAAGAATTCTTACAAAATTACATTTATTTTGATTGTATTCATTTGTGCACCCCATTGTTCATCATATGTAGGCAAACACAAACATTAAACAATGACGATGAATGCTTAAAAAAAATATTGCATTACATAATTTTTGTTGCAGCTGTAACAGATGTCAAAAGTATGAGAACATAAATGTATGAATGTATGGACATAGATATATGTGAATGTAAAACTGGATTCACATTTTTTTTATTACATTATTATTACCGAAATTCTACAAACTTTTGCAGCATCAAAAATATGTATGTCTAAAAAAATTTATAATTCGCATTTATAAACCTTGTTGATTTTTTAAATTTACAATACGAACGAGCAAACAGACAATTTATAACATTCATATATGTACATATAACATTTTATTGTTTTTTTTTAGCAGATTTTCCAAACGCATACACAGCCAAAGGAAAAGGATATGCATTATTTGAAAATATGCGGAAAATTACATACACATACATCAATTAACAGAGCGTAAATTACACAAGGACACACACACACACACACCAATAATACCATCGTATCAGTGTTTATGAGAAACCATTTATAAAAAATTGTAAATTCATCAGTTTGACACATCTACATAAATAAGTATGTATATGTATGTATATGCATATTAATGTAAAAAGCATATTTTGTATAAATATAACTCCAGGTTTTTTTCAAACCGAAATATTTTTTACGTTAAACATGACATGACATGATTTTATTGAAAAGCAAAATTAAGCAAAAAATAGATGTAAGTCTTCTTCAAGGAATCTCATTTCCATTACTTTCAAAGCATCAAATTTCAACTTTTGAAGAAGTACTATTAATAGCTTGCACATGATTAAATGCTAAAGTATTCGTTTTTGCACACGATAAGAACTGTGTTTGTGTGATTTATTTCGTATTTTCATACAAATACTATGAGTTTATCTGAGTAAAACTGATTAATGCAAATCAGTCTAAACATAATAAGTTTAAACATTAAATAAAAACAAAGTTACCTTATGCTATTTAAAAATACACAGCTATAAAATGAAAGTCAGTGTTGGAATCAACAATTCCAAAGGATCTAAAGAATCACTAAAAGCATTGTTTCCACTTCTTAGAATAAAACATGAGGGTGGCGTTGGCTGAAGAAGTTCGCACGTTGACTACAAAATCAAAGATCATGTGTTCGAGCCCAGTCTCCGACAGTCATTAAATAATAACACCATGCATTTTTTTGATGTGCATTAGAGTCCTTTGTATCAGTTTTTGTGGGGAAAATTTTAGTGATGCAGGCATAAGTCACTGGTCACTAAAACTACACCGGCTTCAGCGGATACTAATCCCTAATGTAACATCAGAGCGCCCTCCTTTGCCAGTAATGTGTAACAAAAATATCGGCGAAGTAAAATAACCAATAAAATTACTAAAAAACACAGCTTTAAAATTTAACACGCCTCATTTCACACCAGAGGCGCTGCAACAAACACTGCATTATTAAAAAAGCGTGCAAAAAAAGCAGAGTTATAAAGGAATGAAGATCTCCCATATCTCTTTCTTCACCACCTGTCTTCTCTACCACTATTCCTTCCCTATCACCCTCTCTCACTTTCATCTCTTCAACACGCAAGTAACACAAAGGGATCATTGTATTGCACCCAAGTGATCTGGACACTAAGTTTTACCCTTCCTTACCAGCAGCCAGCTAACCTAACCTGGGATGAAACATTAAAAAACGTCAACCAAATGAAAAAAAAACTCCAAAATTTTTAAAATTGTGTGGCGGTAATTTTCTGCCATTGTTGATGATTTTTGATCACCTAGTCAGATTTTTCCCATGTTGTGCCGTTCGCTTCAAATTGTTTGTTCTATATTCGAATAAGATATTAAGAGAAATCTTTTGATGTAAGAATCATCGAAATCGGTCCTCGCGTTCGGTTTATATAGGGCCCGCAAAGGAACATGCATACATACATATATACATACATACATACATACATACATACATAGGCTGATAAGCACAATACCCTTCTTTGCGTCGCTCAGTCGGATAAAAAATATTATGTACAATAACAGTCTTATTAATAAAAATTATTAAGGCTTTATAAAGGCATTTTAAGAAACATTTTGTATGAAAATTTGTTTTAAAACCCCTTTGTAAAGCCTTAAAAAGTTTTATAAATAAGGCTGTAAATGCTAAGTAAAGTATTTTCTAAGCTTCTCTTTATTAATGGGCAAGAAAAATTATTATTTGAATTATGAATTTATGTAAACGAGTACAGAAGACAGCAACACAAAGTACACAGAGGTGACACGAGACGGAAGATAAAGTGTATTCTATTATATTTGCCTTGCTCTCCCTGAAGTTTTGTCAGTGGTTTTGCTTTGATTCTTCTTTCTAGTGCCATAAAATTTCAGTGTGTTTTATAACAACAACAACAACAACAAATACTCAATATTTGTCTCTTTTTTCCACAAATTTTAAAAAACCTAAATCGAGCTGTTTTGCCTGGCACTTCTGGCACTTCTCTATATTTTGTGACAGCAATTTCATATCCCTAGTTCAAATAGAGTAATAATTATTTTAACCGCTCACGGATTTCAAAATCACTCTATATGAAAAGGCTTCATTCCTTTATATGTATGTATGTCGAAGGGCAGGTGGCCGCAAGTTAATCATTAGTGAGTTAAACTTCCAATAAATATCCTTAAAACGATATTCAGGATTCAAAAGACATTTTTTTTTTTATTCGTGTTGTGATTGAATGAATCTAGAACAAGCGACAGCTCATCTGGCTTGTTTACTTTGCCCAAAAATTTTGGGCAAATCGAACTTTCATACGAATTCTAACTACACCCTTCATAAAATAATAAATAGAAATAACAACCAATAAACTTTTTCATATATTAATTTTGAAAATTAGATTTTAGAATAATATATGAGAAAAAACTCATTATTCCCAAAAAAAAATGTGGGTTTTGCCCTAATAGCGCAATATAACAAACGAATATAGCAAGTACTTCATACATATGAATTGTTTCTTATCTAACTAAAAACATTTGTGTTAAATTAAAGAAATACATACTAGAGATGTGCAGAAGATGTTTGTTTGCTTAGTCTTCATGATGTACAGTATTAGATTGTTCTCTCTTTTTAGTGCTCTTGATTTTATGAGAACACTAAAACTGGTTTTCAATTTTATCAAAGCGAGAGCATTAGTTATTGTAATGTCGAAGCATATTTCATTAGTGCATACCGAATGAGCATAAATGTGTAAAAATATGTGAATGTGTAGAAGAAAAAATGAACAACGTAGATTATTTGAGCGCGATTTATCAATTTACGACTAAAAAGTAAAATAAATAAATAATAAAATAAAAATAATATCTTTCTCAATGAATATAATTGTAAAAAGTTTTATTATCACTTAATATTTTATTAAATTTTTAGTTTGTGAAATGAAGTATAGTGCACTATGAAGTGTACAATAAAAATATTGCTCACCTGACACAACTGTCTTTTCAACTGTTTTTTTTGGTTTTTGTTTCCTTGTTCTCTAATTTTGATTCACACTCAATTACGTTCGTTCACCACTACTAACACTATTTGCTTTTGAAAAAATACAATACTGTGCACTTTTTCATAGCTTGTGCTCAGTTCTAATACATACATACATATGAACTTAAGTATTTATTTTCAATTTCCCAGTAGAACATTCAAATGAAAACGAAAAAGGAAAGTAGTAGCGTTGAGGAGTTTTTCTCTAAACACTTTTATTTGCCATGCATCAGTTGGAGAAAACTATTTTTAATTTTATTGTGTTGATGTGTTTGTAAATTTGCTAAGTAAGTTTTTCCCCATCGTTTCATTCATAAACAAACAATTCTAGTTTTTCCAATATAAAATGAAAAGGAAAATAGAAAACTATATACATATGTAGTATATGTGAATATGTACATTTATTGAATAAATAATCAAATTGGTTACTGCGAAAAAAAAAAGTTTTTTTTTTGCTATCGTTTACCAAACAACCAAGACTAAACAACATACAGATATGCAAACATGTGTATGTATGTATATGAAATTGCAGGATACATACATACGTTATGATTGTATAAAAAATTACCCAACAGCTCATGGTAATTAAAACAGAAGTAGTTAATACAAAAATTCCAAAAATTCTAGTTTAACAAGCACCTTCCCGTGCATCATATTATTTTGATTTAATAAACATAATAATAAGGATTTAAAATAAATTTCTCATTGGTGTAGCTATAATCTTTTTCCGGGGATGCCTCCCATTACTTTTCACCTTTTTTTAAATATAACTTTGTAATGGTAGCAATATTTTGCTTGTACACACTAAATACCTACTAAATATGTACCTCATAAAATAGAACAAAATTAATAAGAAATCTCTATGGTTTTTTTTTCAATAAGGAAATCTTATCAATTTCATAGAAAAAACCTTTTTGAAAAAATCAAGAAGAAATCTTGTAGTTTTTATGAGGTTATCTTATTGATTTTTTCAATAAAAAAATAAAAAAAATGCGTATTCTCTGTACTTATGTATTTTCATTTAAATTCTATACCATATATGTACATATGTATGTAGTATATTGTAGATGTTATTTTTTTATATTTTATTATATTATATTCTTAACTAACTTACTCACCAAGTATTGAACCAGCAAACTTCTACCTGATATACAAGCACTCCACTCAATATGCTAACAAGCAGCCTGAATAACCATTGAAATTATTGTGCATACATTATTATACAAAAATGAAAAAGATCATAAAAAAATTTTCTGTATGTATATTTAAAGAAACGAAATAACAAGACACCTCATAAAATCAAGAAGATTTCCTTATTAAAAAAAATCAATAAGATACTTAACACATAATCATATAAAATCAAGAAGAAAACCTTATTGAAAAAATCAATAAGATAGCCTAATAAAATCAAGAAGAAAACCTTTTTAAAAAAATTAATAAGGCAACCTAATAAAATCAACAAAAAATCCCTATAGTTTACAATTTATAAGAAAACCTAATAGAATCAAGAAGTTTTTCTCTATGGACTGTTTTTTTTTTTTTTTTTGGTGCCAAAAATAACGGAAATTGAGTAAAAAAAGTTGTGAATAATAAGATTTCTTCTTGATTTTATGTGGTTTTCTTCTTGATAAAATTAATAAGACTTACCACATAAAAACAAATTAAGAATCTCTAATAAAAAATATTCGCTTCTTTCTTCTGGTATACCCCTTAGCCTAAAAACGGTTCATAGAGAAAATCTTCTTGATTCTATGAGGCAGTTTTTTCTCTGTGCATGCTACCGTGTCCTGCGGATAGTCACCATACTATATAGCATAATAAAGAAGCCTAATGTATACATAGCATATATGATGCATAGACCTGGAAATGATATTAAGAAGTCTTGTAAGCATATTAGTATAAAAAATAGCATAAAGTATGAAAATATGCCCTTAAAGCGTCAAATACAAATTCGAAAAAATTCCAAAAATATGCGTGAAAGGCTGAAATATGCAAAAATATGCTTTAAAGGATAAAATATGCACTAACAAATCAATGGCAAAACACATTCAAAGTTCTGAAACCGATAAATATCATTAATAAATCACACAAGAAAAAACATGCAATTTCATATATGCGGTTTCTCTGTTTATTACTTCCCAAAATATACTCAAAAAGGAAGATACACTACCGATCACATGCTTAAACCTACTTGAATTTTAGCAGTTGCTTAAGTTATCAAAATTCACTCTGTTTCTAAAATACATTGTAGTCTAAATTCAAAATCATCTTCTACAAAGCTGCATGCTGTTTATTGCTATAGAAATCATCTTAAGAATCATTAACTAAAGATTCACAACTGGTCTGCTGGGTTTCGTGACATTAATAACATATAAATTATCATTCGCAAAATATATTAACCCAATTCACAATCTTGTGCAAATGGTCTTGCATCGTAGCTTGTGTGAAGCGGTATGGCATTTTGATACTTACCAGTAAGAATTGTTAAGTGGTAAGTATCAATATACTATACCAATTTGCACAAGACTGTGAATTGGGGTATTGAATATTTCAGTTTGAGTTTTCACAACGAATGTAATAGACTATTTTATTTTCATTCAAATACTAATATGGTTTCTCAATTGATGCTAATGCATACGGCAATACAGTCAGTAAAATATATATGAGTGCAGTAAGAGATATATAATTTTCTACTCAAACTTTATTGTTAAAAAATATATATATTGTTTTAGCTTACAAGTCGTTCTTTAACACTCACGCATATAATACTTATTTTGTACATCTTGTTTAAATTAAAATGATTTTTTCTATTCAATTTGACATATTTGACTTTATATGTGTTTCGTGTTGATTTAACATTAACTTACATTAGGTTAGGTTAGATTAGCCGGCTGCTGGTAAGGAAGGGTGAAATTTAAAGTCCAGCTCAGTTGGGTCCAATGCAATGATCCCTTTGTGCTACCTGTGAGTTGAAGAGAAGATAGTGAGAGAGGGTGATAGGAATGGGATAGCGACAGAGAAGACAGGTGGTGAAGGAAGAGATAGAGGAAAGTTTCGTTCTTTTACAACTCTGCTTTTTGCACGCTTTTTTATTAATGCAGTGTTGCAACCATTTTATTGGTTATTTAACTTCGCCAATGATTCTGCTACACAATACTGACGAAGGAGGGCACTCTGATATTACCTTAGAATTAGCATCCGCTGAAACTGGGGTAGTTTTAATGACCGGTGCATCATCACTAGAACTTTTCCCACAACAACAAATAAAAATGACATGCACATCAGAAACATGCATGGTGTTGTTATTTAATGACTGTCGGAGACCGGGCTTGAACCTGGGCTTTCGGTTTTGTACTCAGCGTGCTAACTACTTCAGCCAAATTGTTCCTTTTAAAATAATTTTATTTCATGTTGGCATTAACATTCCAGTACTTCATAATTATTATAATCATATTCGACTCTTTTGTGACTTATCCGCACTATTAAAATAATTATTTATGCGCTCGTTTTCGAGTAGAAAAATACTGTTCATTCGGGAGAAAATAGTATCCTAGCCGCGACTCTTCTAAGAGAGTCTTGTGATCCATTTCGACTCATTTTCGAGACATTTTGTGGTACTACTTTCAATCACTTGCTAGTCTCTTTCGTTAGAATGGAGTTGCCGTGTTCAAATCATGCAGCGAAAATTCTTTAACTCTTTAAAATATAAATCTTGAAGATATATTCGAAATCGATATCATTACCGAAAGCCTTGATCAAAACATTTTCGCGTTATATAATATTATATTTGTATAAATATATATTGTAAAAAACACACATTTCTGCTTCGTTAACTTCGAATTATTTAAAGCAGCAGTCAGCCAAACCGAAAACTGTTCGAACATGTCGACTGCTGAAGGTCTTCGTTGTGTATAACTTTCCGTATATTGCGTTAACTTTGACTGCGACTGTTTGCATTTTAAAATGCAGAAGTACAAACGACAGTCAAAAATTAAAAAGTCGAGGCAATAGCGCAATCTAACGACTGTTGCTATTTCGACCGAAGTTTTTTAAACACTGGTAAAAATTATAAAATTCCATATGATTTAGTGGAAAATAAAATTTTATTTTGCTCGCAGAAGGTGAGTACAAAAAATATTTGTATTATTTTTAACAATGTTATTAACGATATCAGGATTAATTCTGAAGTATTAACAAAAAGTCTTATTTTTTTAGTTTTCGTAAGTTTGAGTTGAACAACTTCATGTTCAAGTCAATAAGTGTCTGCTACCTTCCTTAGGAAAGGAATATTCAATAGATAACAAAGATGAAGTAGAAATTAATTAAGCTTAATTTTTTGCCTAAGTAGGCGGAGTTACTTTATTTTGTCGACGATTCTTTGCTACAAATATCGACGAAAAAAGCTACAGGGACATACATTAGCAAAGTTATAGGCTTTCATATTAAAAAACTGTTATAATGTTGATATGACTGGTTCTGGCCAGAGATCAAACTCGGGCTCATGAAAATTTTATTTTTTTTTTTGGTTTTGTTGTAGTCAACGCGCTAACCACTTCCAAGACTTGTTTCCAGTGGTAAAGATGTGATATCTTCTAAACGGATGGACCGATTTTCTTCAAACATAGTTAAGAACCTTCTCGATCAAGTCACCTTTCAAGCAGAAGAAATTAAATTAAAACCGGTCCAGCCGTTTGGTCTGTACGTGGACACGGACAGACACACAGATACACTGATACACAGACACACAGACACCCACTAAAAATTTATAACACCCCTTTTTTTTGGTCGGGGGTTAAAAAATAAATTAAATATATAAATTTTTTATATAAATAAATTTATAAATTATAAATTTTTAACTGACTATACAATTTCCTGATATCTGCAATACATTTGTATATATGTATGTATGTATATAAAAACAATTTCATCTTCACATATTCAAACATACATATCTCTGGAGAAAAATGCTAGTTTTCCGGTGCCTGAACTTGTGAAAGTAAAAGTAGATTGACATAAATAAATTTTGAAGTTAATAAGCGGACTGGCCTAGAAATGTTAGCAATATTTCCTATTTGTATATAAATTTTTTTTCTACAAGATAATTTTATGTTTTCAATGAAAGGAAAAATGAGTAAATTATCACTTGTTTCGGCTTCCAGAAGCAATTCTCTTTGGCCACTTTGCTAATAATACAAACGAAGATACAGGGTGTTCACGTTGACCACACATTTACAAGCTCTTAATTCTTATCAATGTGAAGCGATTTTAAAGAGTTTTTTCCTACCAAAAGTAAAATAAATTGTTATAAAATTGTTTTCAAATATGTTTGTATTTTAAAAATAAAATTTTTATTTTGCACCTTAACCTTACTTCTTTGGTTTTTAGCTAAAATAAATGTTTTTTAATTTTTCGCTACAAGACCATAATGACGGTACAAGCCGCAAAGTTAAAAAGGATCATAGCATTTGTAAGTTGAAGGTAATGACTTTTTTGTAAATGTCCTGGGACCAAATTATGGCATACAATGTTGCACAAATTTTCATAAAATTTCAATTGTGTTTTTAATGAAATTTTCATGTATATTGAATGCTTTAAACTATGTGTGCATAGGCCGGAACTTGATCTGTAGTGCGATTCACTAACCTTTTTTTAACGATAATCGCATCGTTAAAATAATTATAACAAAAATTTATCGAATTCGCAATTCAATAACATTTTTAACGATATTCGCTGTAGGTTAGTGTCAGTTGTGTCGTTATTTAAGCGACAATAATTTATGTGCTGTTAATTTTGTCGACAAAAATCAACAGATTATATCAGCTGAGTACTATCGTTAAAAAGAAGTTATAGAATCAAACAATTGTTATTGCAAACGACAAAATGTATAGACAACAATTACGATTGTCGGATCGTTAAAAGTTACTGAATCGCACCACTGGCAAACTGTCGGATATCTAGAGTTTTTCTTTTAATGAAAACTTGAGTTTTCTACTTTTTCATAAAAATCATATGACATCCTTTTATTTCAATTTACTGACTTGGAAACATATCCTTAATTTACTTCAATAACGTCATAACTCAAAAATAAAACCAATGATCGTACCATTGTTCCTATTGTGTAGAAATTCGATACAAATATCTGGTATACTGAACACTTGAAAGTAACAAAATTATATTTATAATTTAATCAGGCTAAAGTTCGTATCGCTTTGTAAGCCAAATTACATGTGCTTATTATTAATGAATAAATAACACCAAAGTTAATTGTAAATATTCGGACAAACGCTTAGTAGAACGGAACAACTAGCTGTTTTCGAATTAACTAACATGTGCATAATTAGTAAACAACAAACGACAATGGCAAGACTGTTGTAAATTTAGAGATGGTAAAATTCAGCTTTCATTACAAAAAAAGCTTTCAGCAAATTGAATACGATGAATCAAAACAATTCAAATACTCCATTTGTAATAATGGCTGAGTATATAAAGCATAAATCTACATCAACTGACAGAGTGAACCAAACACAAAAGAACGCTGATGATGAAGGTTTAGTGGTCTTCGAAAACAGCTAGTTGTTCCGTTCTACTACGTGTTTGTCAGAATGTTTACTATTAACTTTTGTATTATTTGTTATTTAATAACATGTAATTTGGCTTACAAAGCGATACGAACTTTAGACTGATCAAATTGCAAATGTAGAAACAAATGAAGTTCTAACAATAATAATTGAAATTAACGTAACAAAACGATATATTTTCATGTTGTATAAATTTATAAATTGTTTCTTACTTATCATGTTGTCGTAGCAAATGAGCTAAATGTTGGCAAGACTTGCAAAGTTTTATATTAGTATTAACAAGGTAAAAAAAAAATTTTTGCATTTTTTCTCTAAGTTTCATTGAGTTTTTCTCCATTAGCGTTTATCTTCAGTTTAACGAATATACAAAGAAAATGATGTTAACATAATCGAGTAAAACTTGAATTGATTCAAAAGATTTAAATAATCAAAATTAATTTTCATGCATTAACCTATTTCATGCTTTTCAGCGCTATTCCATTAAATAACCATCACTGTAAATGTGGAAGTACATAAATAGTTTTTATATTCTCAAATTAAAAATATAAATATAAAAATATTGTAGGATTGTCCTTGTTGTGTCATTGACAGCATATGATTTACAAACGTTCGAACGGATGTTTTTATATGTATGTATGTATGTATGAATATATTCCATATTCATGTGGGAGTAGTTACATACATACTTGTGAGTGTGTGTGTGTGTGTATGTGCTTAAGTGAACCACTATAACAGTAAATTAAGATAGAAGAATTGGAGTAGAGCAGACAAAACTACAATTATAATCGTACACACAACAAACTATCAATCGCAGTTGAATGTGTAATTGTGGCAGTAACAGCAGCAGTAAACTATCCTAGAAATGCTGAGTAGCTACAGATAAATTTTATTTATTTTTGTTATTGTTGTAGTTGACGTTCTCGTTGTCGTTGCTGTTGCTGTTGCTTGTTTACTATTTTTTTTTTAGTTTTTGTTTGTAATGGGTGTTTTTTATTGAGGTATAGAACTTTAAGTTGGCATCACTTTTTTAACTGGCGGCCATTTTGTCAGCTGTCAAGTGATTAATATTTAGTTTGGTTTGCCATTTCATCATGAACAGGTTGACAAAAGAACAACGCTTGCAAATCGTGCAAATTTATTTCGAAAATAATGGTTCAGTTCGCGAAGTTTACCGCAAGCTCCGTCCATTTTATGGTCGACATAATCGTCCATCAGAGCAATTAATTCGGTTAACCATGGATCGTTTTCGCACTACGTTTACTCTATGTGATAATACGCATCCGCAGAGACGTCGAACAGTGCGCACCGAAGAAACAATTGCCGCTGTAGAGCAAAGTGTTGAAGAGGACCCGAATGAATCGACTCGCCACCGTGCACAGCAATTGGAGCTTTGTCCATCAACTTTATGGAAGATTTTGAAGATTTTGAATGTGGATGAGTTGTGGTTCCAACAAGACGGCGCTACATGCCACACAGTGCACGTCACAATCGATTTATTGAAGGAAACATTCGATGAGCGCATAATTTCGCGGAATGGACCTGTCAATTGGCCACCAAGATCGTGTGATTTGACACCATTGGACTATTTTCTTTGGGGATATGTGAAGTCGCTCGTCTACGCCAGACAAACCAGAAACGTTAGGGGACTTGGAAGCCAACATTCGTGGCGTTATTGCCAACATACGGCCCCGTATGCTCGAAAAAGTGGTTGAAAATTGGACCTGTAGAATTGGCTTTATTCGAGCCAGCCGCGGCGGCCACATGCCCGAAATCATATTTAAACATTAATGGCATAAAATTATCCTTCCAATAAAGCCAAATTGATGGACATTAAAACGATTTTCTTGTGTTTTATTTCAATTCGAAGTTCTATACCTCTAAAAAAACACCCGTTATATCCTTATGTTTTGTTTGCATATGTATGTGTGTGTTTGTATTTATAATTTTAATTTATACAAATGTAATATTACGCTTGATTTCCTAACACAGATAAATGTAATTGAT
Organism: Tachina lurida; assembly: GCA_944452675.1. Taxonomy (NCBI): domain Eukaryota; kingdom Metazoa; phylum Arthropoda; class Insecta; order Diptera; family Tachinidae; genus Tachina; species Tachina lurida. Next base: position 130,511,436 of record OX101753.1, on the reverse strand, counting down.
TGTACACAATTTAACGCATGTTTTATGCTTTATGTATATAAACATACTTATAAATACATATTCAAAAATACATACGCATGTTCATGTCCTGCAGTGCTTTTATGCGTATACTTATTTTAATTTGTCTGCACACAAGCTAATATAAACATACTCGTATCTACGTATGTACGTACATATAAAAATAAATTGATTTTACATTATGTATACGAAAATATTCTTAATTTGATGTTGATTAATGAATTTGCATAGTCACTGATTGAAAACTTTATTAAAATTAAATTACAATAGTCGACGGGAGTCTTAAGAGTTTTAAAGAGAAACTTTGCAATTTAAGGTAGTATGCAGTATATGAAAAATGTATAAAATTTTTGATTACTTTAGTTTAATTACTCAATAAATATTTTCATTAGCTGGTTGAAAAGGAATGTTTGGTTAGTCAAGAACAACTTTAAGTTTGTTTATACACTAAACAACTCGGCTGAATAATTTTTATATGTAAATTGTTTCAAATCTAGTCGCCCTGTTGCTTAAGGATATGTTAATGGCCACATAACACCCAAATAGTTTCAAAAGTTTCAAAAATAGTTAATACATTTTGCACTGCAGTAAAGGGTTACATCTGAAATCTATCACAGAGTGTTCAAGAAGTGTAAATCTTTTATGTTCTTAGGCCATCTACCTCTAAGGGTGAGAACTGTAACATAAACAACAGAAACATATTTTTAAATCTTAAAATGCATTAAAGAGAAAAAATTGCCTCATAGAATCAAGAAGATTTTCTCTATGAAACGTTTTTAGGCTAAGGGGTATCCCAGCAGAAAGAAGCGAAAACTTTTTTCATAGAGATTCCTTATTGTTTTTATGTTGTAAATCTTATTAATTTTATCAAGAAGAAAACCACAAAAAACCAGGAAGAAATCTTATTATTCACAACTTTTTTTACTCAATTTCCGTTTCCGTTGGCACCAATAAAACAATCCATAGAGAAAAACTTATTGATTTTATTAGGTTTTCTTATAAATTGTAAACTATAGGGATTTCTTCTTGATTTTATTAGGTTACCTTATTGATTTTTTTAAAAAGGGTTTCTTCTTGATTTTATTAGATTCCTATATGAGTATGTGTAAAGCATCTTATTGATTTTTTTTAATAAGGAAATCTTCTTGATTTTATGAGGTGTCTTGTTATTTCATATCTATAAATAGACATAGAGAAAATTTTTTTTATGGTCTTTTTCATTTTTGTATAAGAATGTTTGCACAATAATTTCAATGGTTACTCAAGCTGCTTGTTAGCATATTGCTTAGAGTGCTTGCCTATCAGTCAGAAGTTTGCTGGTTCAATACTTGGTGAGTAATTTAGTTAAGAATATAACATAATGTGTATGTATGTATGTATAAATAAATAACATCTACAATATACTACATACATACATATGTAATTTAAATTTAAATTTAATACATATAGAATTTAAATGAAACTACATAAGTACAAAGAATAAAGACGCATTTTTTTTTATTTTTTATGAGGTCGTCTAATAAAAACAAGAAGAAAACCTTATTGAAAAAATCAATAAGACAACCTAATAAAAAACTTGAAGATTTCTTCTTGATTTTTTCAAAAAGGTTTTCGCTATGAAATTAATAAGATTTCCTTATTGAAAAAAAACCATAGAGATTTCTTATTAATTTTGTTCTATTTTATGAGGTATTTAGTAGGCACTGTTTTCTCTGTGTAACACTTTCTGTGAAGCGGAGTGCTCACTTTTACGTGGGGATGACGTAGAAAAAGGTTAATTGATACGTTGTACGCACTTTGTGACTTGTCACTGAACTATCTGATAGCGAGCTAATTGGTGTAGAATAATATATAATATAATTTATATATAAACATCATTCCGACATTTAATTGTAATAACTGCAAACTTGTTTTTTTTTTTATTCGAAATGTAATTGTATTTTATTTTTAAGCAGAGCCTTTTATGGGACTTGAAATGACAGTCTCCGGCATGACAGGCCACATTACCACCCACACGACCAAAGTAGCACTCATATTTAAGTTAAATAACAGTTAAGCTAAATTTAATACCTGAATATAGTTACGGGACCGGTTCCAGAGTTACTTTGACGGTCTCATTGAAGGAAACAATTAACATTATATTTATATAACTTGGTACTCTTAAGTCTATCTACATCGATTGACTGACTGATGATTAATACGACACTGCACAAAAATGATGCATATCGATGGTGTTAAGTGGAAAGGCCCTAACTCACATTATTTACAAAATTGCGTTTTTCAGTGACTCCAAACCAATTCACACAAATACTACTCCTCACAAAAATTTATTGCAATAGTGTAAAAAAATAACGCTTTTACAAGCAGTTGTACGAAACAGTTTGTAGAAACAGTTTTACGGTTTCTATTATGTTTTTACCTTCTGCTAGAAAATTACAATTATTTGAGTTAGGACTTTTATAGTTGTGACCAACGATATGTTTTTTTTCACCATACACTACTCTATACTTTTGGTAACACTCCGATTTTTCTTTTCAGGTCATAGGACGAGTACGTGTAATTAATTTGTTATCAAATTTTCCGCAAAAACAATGTCAAATATTATCCACTACAATAATACTAACATTTATGTACCGATGATATATCGAATAAGTAGAAATAATTAATGTGATGATCGCAAAAGATAAACAAGAATCGATGGCTTAATATAAGAAAGGCGGAGCTCGAATTTTCGATATTTTATAGAAGAAGCAAGAAACTGAAGAAAAACTAAAGCATTTACATGCAGAAATAATTTTTTAAGGGGCCATAAGTCATTGATTTTAAACTGCAGCGTACTAAGTTCTTCAAGGAGGATGCAATTATATGTTGTCTCCCAGAAAACGTTAAAAACGCGATTTCGAAAAAAATTGAGATGCGCCCTTTTTATATTAAGTCATCGTTATAATTACATACTTAGGTAGGGTGATAGAGGATGGGGTTGGCTGAAGTAGTTAGCACGTTGACTACAAAACCGAACGTCCTGGGTTCAAAACCAGCATTTTTCCGATGTACATTAGTATCATTTGTTGTGGGAAAGTTCTAGTGATGCACATATGAGGTACTGGTTACTAAGACTACAGCGGCTTCACAGGATGCTAATCCTAATGTAACATCAGAGCGCCCTCCTTTGCCGGTATTGTGTAGCAGAATCATCGGCGAAGTAAAATAACCAATAAAATGGCTACTAAGTACTTCAAAATTTAATACACCTCATTTACCACTAGAGGCGCTGCAACACTACAAAAACACTATCTCTTCCTTCACCACATGTCTTCTCATATTCCATTTCATTAAAATTTCACGTTAAATAGTTGATGTTATTAGATGGACATGGGTGCTGATGAAGTGTGTGTCTGCACAGAAAAATATCGGCATTTTCACTCAGCTTTAGAAAATTACATCTACACCGAAAGAATTTTGCTTCATAAATCCAATGAGACAATTTCATTAAAATTTTTTTCACAAATCTTATGATAATTTCACAAATCCAATGAAAATTTCATGAATATTGTGAGAGAATTTCATTGGAATTGCTTCGTTGGTATTCTGGTTTCGTAAGAATATTTTATTGGATTTATGACAACAATATTTTCAAATTATTAAGAAACCCCTTTATATTTAAGTTATTTCATGCTCTTCATGAAATTATTTTATTGTTTCGATGAAATTATAGAACTGAATTAATTACACTTTTAAATCAATTTGATGAAGTTTTCAATAAAATAATTTTGACGAAACTGGTTTCATTAATCCAACGAAGCGTGACCTTGGATGAATTTTAATGAATTTTTCATTAAATTAATGTCGAAATTCATAGAATTTAGGCCAAAAACTCTTTCAGTATATATATATATAAAACAGGATGTGTGTATGTACGTATGTAATGGCTGGGCCGACTTTGATGAAATTTTCAGGGAATATTCAGAATATTCAGGCGGGTGACGGGGCGTGGTAAAATCCAATTTTCATATTGCACCACCAATGCCATATACATATATATATATATTTATTTTTTTGCGGGGAGGGGAGGGGTAGCGAGGAACACAAAATATTTCATGCAATAAGAATTTAAAAAACTGAACTTAAGTCTGATTAAGAAATCATTGGGGATTAAACTACACTCTAGTTCAATTCAATTAAATTTTAGTTTAATAAAACATTATGTAATGTGTTGCGACTTCAAGGAGGAGTCGCTAGAGTTATCTTTCAATACACAAGTACAATTGTCTGCTGTTTCACAAAGAAATAAATTACTGTCAAGAAGCTAAAATGTCAATACTATCTAATACTACTTGCCCAGTTAAAGCCAATATTTATTCCTTTAAACATCACATTAATATATTCTTATACTCTTATCGTCAACAAACCATATGTTTAATACTTTACCCTTAGTGCTATGTAAATATTATTTAACTCAAGTTTCTTTCAGTCTTGCAAAACTATCATTTATAATCATAGATTAAGTTCCTTGCTACAAACATATATTTCCTACATCAACATATTTAAATGCATATAAAATACAACGTTACAAGCCATATAAGTTAAATAAATATACATACATACGAGTACATTCCAATGTTATACATTTTTATCTTCTGATGACATTTTCAACATAATTGTAACTCAATAGCTGGCGATTAAAATCATTATTATTCCACCTTCAATCTACACTTTTCCGCACTAATGTTCCCAATAGGAAACGACTGACTCTGTAAGCATAAATAAATAAATTTGCTTCTGTAAGTGTGTGTCTGTGTGTGTGTGTGTGCGTGTGTTTGTAATTTGTTTTCATTTTTATCAATGAACATTAAGAGACTTGTATTTTATGGCCAACAAAATAGACATGTCTCCATGCATATGGAATATTATATATAATTCCAGTGCAAACATGTGTGTGGGAAAAGAATATCCGGTAGGACAATACCAGCAGTCAGCATGAATGATAAAAACAACAAATAATCCAACATGATGGTGATTATGCCGAGGTGATGATTTAGTATCGAGTGTATGTTTAAACTTTAAAGTAAAAAATATCGTAATAAAAAGTTATCAACACCAAATTTACCTAATTAACCTACTTTAAAAAAAAGAAAGTTGTCGAATTAGTTAAATTTTTATTTTTATAAATAAGTGTTATGTAACAAGGTTATGTGTAAAGTGGGCGGTATCACACCCACTAAATTTTTTCTTTCGTCTTTATATAATATTACCTATGCGAGTGCTGCGTAACTTGAAATATAGCAGATGTTCTTACAATATCATAATAATATCATGATTAAAAAGTGGGCGGAGCCTTTGCCCATAAAATTTTCACATTAAACATATTTCATTAGGTTGTATTCAACCTATTTCTACGAAACTTGGCACATATCCTGAACTCTAATTGTAACACGATCCTGTACTTAGAAAAGTGGGTGCAGCCACGCCCATTAAAATTTAGTATTGTATTATATATTCGTCCGATTTCAGCCAAATTTAGGAAATTCATTGAAATCTGTAAATTGCATAGTCTTGCACATATTAAAAAAGTGGGCGTGGCGATGCGCATTAAAATTTAATATATACTTTTACATAATTCTACTTGAATGACTGTTACGAATCTTTCCATACACCCTGAACTCTGACACTATCTTATTTATTATAGTCAATATTATATTTAGAAAAAGGCGGGATTACGCCCCTTTAAATTTAGTATTATATCATATTTACTTCTGCTAAACAGGCTCCCACGAAACTTAGCTCTTGTAATGGTTCAACCTTTTTTTTTGCAAAAGTAGGTGGGACCACGCCCTTTTAAATTAAATATTGGCACTAAAGAACGAGAAGAAAATTTGTATAAAAATTCAACCACTGCCGTCACGGCTGTTTGGCACGTAACCAAAATATTCATTAAACATCACCTCCATGTATGATGACCTGGATCACGAATCATGCCATAAACCACGCAACCACACGCCGTTGGTGTCCATATCATCCAATTCGACCTAATAGAACTTCAATTTTGATAAAACAATTTTATCATTTGCTACATTCATCTATAATGGTTTGTTAAAACAGACTGAATAAACGACAGCCAATTTGTCAGATAAACGCTTTAACAATAGACACCATAAAAATGCTTGATATCAAGCTGGTGTAAATGTTCTTGTTGTTTTGAAATTATTATGCTTGATGACTAAACAAGCATAAGGTTTCAGTGTTATTAGATTTTTTGCTGTTCGTTGCACAGAAAAAAGTATTCACCAATTAATGTTTTCAATTAAAATTTAAGTGATTCTATTAAATTTTTCGTTGTATGCCCAGAGTTGGACATACAAGATAACAGAGTTGACTGGCTTTAACTTGGCAAAGCCCAGATGCAATCCTTTGTTTTTTGTAACCAACCAAGAAGACTCACAACCTCCGAACCTTCGGGGCAGTTGGGCACTGGGCACTGGGCAATGGTATTACAACATCTGTTGAAATACTAGCTAATGTGAGCAACATGATCAAACAGACGTGCAACAACATGGATTCACGATTAGACTAAATCGAATGCAGATGATTGTATTAATTAATTTGAGTGGAAAAATTTAATTGATATTATCAAATTGTTTATAGGTGAAATTTTAATAAATTTTTTAATTGATATCACAAAATTATTCATATTACTTGTTTGTGTGTGGTTAAGAAATATAAAAATATTCGCAATGAATTTACAATTACAGTCAAAGCTCAGAGAAGATACTTCCAGATATAACATATTGGAGAAGCAACTGCTAGAAAGTAACTCCTCTTCCATTGGAATGACAAAAAGCAAGGTCACATCGAAATAAAATTATACCTATAAGCCACCTGCATTTTAAGTAAAGCATTTTTATTAAAAATTAACAAAGATTATTTAAAGTACGCATACAATTAAACCTTGCAATAACGAAGTTTTCACTATAACATTCGCTATAACGAGACTTGACTGTATTATGAAAATGTTTTCGAGATTTATGCCAAAAATTTAAATGATTTGAATTTCTATATCAAACGTCTTCGGTGTCACAAATGCTAATGCCGAGTACACACTATAGCATTTTGTGGCATCGCTGTAGTGTGTACTACTGGCATTGTCTTTCATTTCTGATATTTTTCGTTGTGTGGCATAGCTTTTCATATAAAATACATACATAATGTGAACAGAATTGCACATATTTGCATAACAAACTGTAACTTACATTCTTATTTTTGAGGTGAATTAATCTTTTTCAACTATTATATTATTTGTAGTAAATTACACTGTTCTGCAAAAAATAAAAAAGGAATGAGGCCTGACAACGTTTTAGCTGATTCTTGTGTAAATTGACCTCCTAAATCCGAATATGATCTCCGTTTTTCCCCCTTCACCCACCAGTTTTGAGGGTTCACCACGCACTAAATTCGATGATTTTATGGCCCTGAATTCAATTTGGAATGTATAAAAAATTATTTTAGGTGTTAAATTTTTCTATAGCTCTGCACAACTACTTTTATCTAGCTTCAGTCCACTGAAATCCATTTCCAGCGAGCGTCAAATCAATATCTCGGTGCTGTGCACGAGGATTGGGTGTTCTTATATTGTCTAAATTGAGTAAAACAGTTGTCGTTTTTTCACTGCGAATTGAAATTAAGCAAGAAATTTGTTTTACCATTGAACTATGCCTTCCCCGCTTCTTGAAACTGTTTCCAAAATCTACTTTGGCGATCAAGACAAGCATTGGGCTCCCAAAAATTTGCTGCACTATTTGTTACAGTAGATCGACTGAATGTCTTAAAGGGACCCGTAAATCATTATAATTTGCTGTGTCCATGTGTCATCTCACAGATTGTTACAATTCTATGACTTCTATCAACGGGATCTCTGGAAGAAGTAAGCACACCATTGAACATTCGAACATTCCCTCAGCTCTACGACCAGGGGTCTAATCGTCGCTTTCGATAACGAGCTGATTCGATCAAATTTTTCAGTTTGAGATTATGACTTTCGCTATCGAACAATGTAATAATATGGTTCGCTATCGATTGCCATAATCTCAAACTGAAAATACGTTATCGAATCGGCTCGTTATCGAAAGCGACGATTACACCCCAGTTCTTCAAAACGAATCTTTGCCAATCCCAGTCCCCCCCAAGACCTATAAACTAGAACCAGAAACATATTTCGAAGACTGCAATTCAGCCTGGACTAACAAATGAAACGTGCAAAGATTATGAGGATTTTCAAGTTGATTTAGCCCATCGACAACCTCATTTAGGGATTTGAAATTGTCTTTAGGGATTTAAAATTGTCTAAGAGTAAATCTCAGCTGCTTGAGTCTCGATTTCAGCAGTGGCATCTCCTAGAAAATGGCGTAAAAATTTCTTCTCAGAGGACCAGAAAGTCAACCTTGAAATTATTTATTTCGGAGGACGAAAGTGTTCTGTCCTGGAAAATTTATGCTGACTTAAAAGTTGTCGCTCTACTTATGGGCTTACAATTCATATTCACAACAATCTTCTGCTCTTTATGTGAGTGTGACAACCGAGGCCGAGACAAACATTACATTATACGAAACTGGCCGCTGCGAGAAAGTTTATCTCCCTACCACAGAAATGTTGCCCACGATCCACTAGTACCGAAGGAAAATATTTATTTGCCACCTCTCCACATCAAACTCGGTTTGATAATACAGTTCGTGAAAGCAATGGACAAGGCAGGTAATGGATTTAAATTTTTAAAAACTAAATTTCCTCTGCTTAGTGTCGCTAAAATCAAAGAAGCAGTGTTCGTAAGATTTCAAGTCAGACAACTTTTCCAACACTCAACGTTAGTTGAACTTCTGAATCTAAAAAAACGAGCTTGGAATGCATTTCAAAATGTGTGTGTGAACTTTTTGTTCAGGAGTTGGTGTCAGCCTATTAGGCTATGGAGTGTAACATTTCTCAGGTGTGAGTGCACTTCTTGCACTTCCTGCATTTCCGAACTTTTTCCTGCAAATTTAGGAGCAGATTCTGATGAACGAGGCTAAAGATTTCACTAAGACATCGCTCAGTTTGAGAAAAGATTTTCCAGAAAGTTGAATGCTAGCATGTTGGCATTATACTGCTGGTCTATTGTAAGAGAAACTTCAACTTTAGACTACAAGAGAAAAGCAAGCACCAAATAAAGATAAAGATGAAGACTTTGCATCCAAATATTTTGTAAAAAAAAAGAATTTGTGAAAAATTTATAAAAAGTATTGTTCAATAAATTTATAATTTTTAAATTATCTAAGTAAATAAAAAAGTGGGGAAAAGGAGTAATCTGCCGAAAATTATGGGTGATGGGACAAAACGGAGGCCATATTCAGTTTCAGGAGGTCATTTTAAATAAGAATCAGTTGAAGCGGTCTCAGGGCCAATTTTCGTGCAGACAATATTATCATCAATATTTAAATGTAATTTCAACATGTTGTGATCTGGAGTGTTACAGCACTTTACACTATTCTCATTAGAACTCCAACGTTCACACGTGTCTTTGTTGTGTTCCGTGTTTAATTTATTTGTTATCTTGCGCTTGTTAAATTAATATTAAATACCAATATTCATATATACATACACCCATACAAAAAAAAATAAAAACAAACCAAAAATATAACCGCTACTTACAAAAACAAAATCATTAAATATTGAAAATAAAATTTACATAAATGAAAGAAATTTAAATCTAAATAAACGAAAGAAAAATCAACAACAATAAGACAAAAAGAAATAACGAAATAAATATACATACATACATACAAACATTACTAGTGCATTTGTGCAAAACAATAAAATAAAATAAAATAAAATAAAAAAAAATAATAAAAAAAAATACCAGTGTTGGCACTATGTATCAGTGCTGGCACAGTGTTGCCGCTGTGATGACCAGACCAGGGCTTTTATAACCTTTTATATTATTGTGTTTCCTTTTCCCATTCCGACTCATATCCTAACCTAATTTAATTCTGTGGTACTGGCGCCTTTCCGTTAGCTGCTGGTGGACTGCTTAGTGATGAAGGTATAACACTGATCACTGGGCAGTCATTACAACAGTGATTAACGTGACTGGGGTTCAGTATCGTAGATATAACATTTGATTTGGATTTTCCCGTGTTGCTATGACAGATAAATTCAAAATTGATTTCTGCAACATACGGGGTCTAAGATCGAATTTTTTCTCTGTGTATGCACACATTTGTTTCCATCGGCCGGATGTTTTCGCCTTATGTGAGACGCAGGTGTCTGAGAATGCTGATCCACAGGATTTTCAGATACCTGGTTATCACCTACTATCTCTTTTTAATTTTCATCGCGGTCTTGCAATGTACATTCGCAATGCAGTTGTGTACCAATGCCAGCAATCACTAGGCATATCTGATGCTGAATTTAGCTGTCTCTGGGTTAAATTCCAAATCAGGGCACACTGTTTGCATTTCGGATTTGTTTACAGAAGTCCAAACGCAGAAAGGGATACTACCATTTCTGGCTTCGATGCCCTTTCTGACTCCATATCGAATATCCTAGAGAGTTGTCCGAACAGTGAAATCGTTATTGCTGGTGATTTCAATGTTCACAATTCCACTTGGCTTCGCCATTCGAGCCGTACAACTACGGAAGGCCAATATATTGAGTTGTTCGCAGCGCATAACCATCTAGTGCAACTAGTGAATGAACCAACACACATTCCATGTGTTGAAGGGCACCAACAAAATACACTCGACCTCTTTCTCACTTCACACCCTGATAAGTATGAAGTAAGTGTTAATGCACCTCTCGGTAATTCAGATCACTGTACCATTTCGGCCTCCTTTTCGTTTTCAGCACTTCATAGCGTTTCATCTGCAGCTACGAAACGACTAAAATACAGCTATGAAAAGGCTCGTTGGGCTCAGCTCAACGAATTTTTTCGGCATTTTAATTGGAAGCTATGTTTCCTAGACAATGATGTCAATGCCATGGCCAAAATGGTTGAAAGTATAATTTTGATGGGCATGAAAGCTTTCATACCATCAAAACAAATTCCGATTAAGCCCAAAGAGAAACTCTGGTTTAATCAGACATGCAAAAATGCAGTCAGATCTAGAGAGGAAGCATTCAGTATTTGGCGAAATAATCAAAATGCCGATACTGATTTGCTACGCAAAAGGGCGAGATCTTCGTGTGCCAAAGTACTTAGGCGTGAAAAAGCTCTTTACGAGAATCGTCTCCGTGCTAAAGTTCTTGCTGCCCCTCGGGGTAGTAAAAGCTTCTGGTCATTCGTTAAAAGAGTAAAGAATAATGCTAGTTCCTCAATTCCGACTCTTTTAAAGGATGACCTAATATTCACTGACCCGGCTGATAAAGCTAACCTACTAGCTGAAATGTTCGCAAGTAATTCCTACTTGCCGGAAAGCAATCAGCCTCTTCCTATGCTAGAGAGAGTATCCACTACTATGCCTAAGATATTCTTTCGAGCTCGGGCAGTAAAAAGGGTTTTGTCGGAACTCAACATAAATAAGTCTCCGGGGCCGGATGGCATTCCAGCACTGGTCTTGAAGCAGTGCTCCTCGACGCTAGCACGTCCATTAGCTAACCTTTTCAGCGCGTTGTACCATGTTGGTGAGTTTCCAGTGTGTTGGAAGATTGCTAATGTTACGCCAATCCCTAAAAAAGGAGAAGCTACTAACCCTGAAAATTATCGCCCAATCGCAATATGTTCTGCACTTTCCAAAGTAATGGAAAGTATGGTGAATTTCCATCTTGTAAGGTATCTGGAGTCCAACAGCTTACTCAATGACCGGCAGTATGGATTTCGTAGAGGCCGATCTACGGGAGACCTACTTGCCCTCCTCTCGGAGAAATGGTGTAATTCAATCCACCATTTTGGCGAAAGTAAGGTGGTGGCTTTAGATATCTCCAAGGCGTTTGATAAAGTGTGGCATGGTGCACTTTTGTCAAAATGTATTGCCCTTGGTGTCGGTGATAACTTCGCTCGATTCTTATCGAGTTTCCTCAGGGATCGCACTATAAAAGTTGTTATAGATGGGATCTCATCAAATGAGTTCAAGTTAAATTCAGGGGTACCGCAAGGTTCCGTCCTTTCACCGACTCTATTTCTTATCTTTCTAAATGACCTTCTCTGTAAAACTTTCAACCCTATCTATTCTTTCGCGGATGACAGTAGCATTTGCCATTCTTTCTCATTCAGCAATAGACCTGGCCTGCCGCAGGTTGAGGCTATGCGACAAATAATGAATGAGACTTTAAACCATGATTTGGCGAAAATTTCTGAATGGGGTCATGCGAACAGGGTCGACTTTAACGCCCGTAAGACCCAATGTTGCATGGTTACACATAGACGCATGACCGAAAATGCTGCTGCCTCTGTAACTATGGGAGGTATAGGTATTAAGGAATCAGACGCTCTTGATGTTCTTGGCATGAAAATACAGTGTGATGTTCGATGGACTGAACACATTTTTCAAATTGCAAAAGAAGCATTCAAGTGCCTCGGCTTTTTGAAACGGTGCAAACGATATTTCACCCCATCTGATCTCCTTACTATTTATGCCACTTATATCCGACCGAAAATGGAATACAACTCTCATGTATGGGCCGGCGCTTCAAAGTCTATTTTGGGGCTGCTCGACCGCGTACAGGAGAGGGCGAAGAAGCTCATCGGTGACAGTAGGGTATCCAATTCTATTGATTCATTGGAGCATCGACGCAATGTGGGGTGCGTTTCATTGTTCTATCGTTACTACAACGGAATGTGTTCTAATGAAATTAGGGAACTTGTTCCTGAAACCCGCACATTTATACGTACAACCCGTGCCTCATTCAGAGCACATCCCTTTGTGGTGGATTGGACAATGAATCGCACTACGCATTATAGAGAGAATTCCTTTTTTAGCCGAACTGTACGTATGTGGAATCAACTACCTGCGGAGGTCTTTCCTGTCACTACCAGCGTGGGAAAGTTTAAATCAAATGTCCACAGACACTACTCCCGCTATCCTCCTTCCCTATAACCTATTTTCCTTGTTCTAGCACAATGCATTGCATGAGTAGGGGTTATCCCCTGAGTGCTGGTCCTAGAAAAAAAAAAAAAAAAAAAAAAAAAACAAATTTAAAAAATATCCGAACTTTAAGAAAATTTTTGGCTATATTTTTAAAGTAAAGACATTAATTTGTCCATTTGAAAGTCCTTTTAATAATTTTCTCCCCTTATTTATATATTTAATCATATGATTTGATGAGTTCAAAAGTCTATATTTCATACATTTCAGCATGATGCAAGCAAGGCCAATAGCTGTTGTAAAAACTGATTATATTTGCTTTGGTATGCGTGGCTATATTCATAATCACAATATGCATTTTAGCAAACCAACCCTCTGCAATTAATAAAATGTTTGCACATATGTATGTATAATCCAAATTGTTATTTGATGTTGGAGGGTACTAAAATATTTAAAACAGTAAATGAATAAATATTTATGCACATTTCAAGATTTATAAGTGTTGCGAGCGAGTTTCACTTTGTTTTCGGCTGCAGCTAATTTATTATTAGCTTAGACAATAAATTTTACGTTTCTGCCAATGTCGATATCATTGTCGACGATTTGTTGCTGTAAATTCGTATATGAATACAACTAACTACAACAAAAAAAAAAGCTAACATATTATATATCAACACAAAAACACCCAATTGAGGCTGCTGTTTGTAAAATATTGCTTAAAATTTACAGAGAATAAAAAAATATCCTGGATGACATTTTAGATAATTTTGCAATTCTAAGAGTTAGTTTGAGAAAACCTTGCATGATACTTTCAAAGATTTTTCAATTTATTATACGAAATATTATGCAATTTTACTTTTAAATCTTTACACTACACTGAAAGAATTTTCGGCATAAATTCTATGAATTTCGACATTAATCTAATGAAAAATTCATTGAAATTCAACCAACGTCACGCTTAGTTGGATTAATGAAACCAGTTTCGTCAAAATTATTTTATTGAAAAATTCATCAAATTTATTTAACAGTCATCGAAACAATAAAATAATTTCATGAAGAGAATGAAATAACTTAAATATAAAGGGGTTTCTTAATAATTAGAAAATATTGTTGTCATAAATCCAATAAAATATTCTTACGAAACCAGAAATTCTTTCACAATATTCATGAAATTTTCATTGGATTTGTGAAATTATCATTAGATTTGTGAAACAATTTTAATGAAATTGTTTCATTGGACTTATGAAGCAAAATTCTTTCTGTGTAGCTGTTGTTCCATTCTTTTAGCGTCTGTGAGAATAATTACATTATTTTTAATTTCCCATGTAACTGGTCCGTTTCAAATACAAATATATGATCTTTAGGCCTAATTAAATCAAACAATGCATCAAAAATATTGAAGCGAAAAAAAAAGTAATTTACTTTTACTTGAAAAGTTTCGTTTAAATACTAAACAACTTCAAAAACTAGATGAAATTGCAACATTCATGGCATTTTCTTAAAATATATTTTACCCGTTTTATTTTCTCAAAACAAAACTTTAAACGCAAATATGGGCAAAACGAAGTAGTTACACACATACAAATGAACAATAAGGAAAAAGTCCTGAAGTGTCCTGCTGGATACTCTAGGTGTTTCTGCAGATAGGCCCAATTAGCTTCGCAATTTGTGTTTTTTTTTTAAACAAAAAAAAGTGTAACCAATTTCAAATAAATTTTATGTTAAATCATTAATTAAATCATGTTGAACTAAAAATAAATTATAGTGATATAGTGGTAATTATTTGTGGAGGTCCATAACAAAACGCAAATATTCCACTTTTCGAATTTTCTGACTTAAGACAAGTCTACATCTTAAACTCTATGTAAACATTTTCATAAAACATACCAAATATCAAAAGTTTTATTGTGACGCAATACCTAAACTAGATATTCAAACAAAACTGAAACAATTCCAATATAAATAGATTATCCTCAGTCTAAAAAAAGTCATTAATTTATTAAAAAAATTGCTCAAGTGGAATTGTTGCATATTGTTATGGACCTCCTCATTTAGTGCGTATCTAAGGAAGAATAGACATTGTTGTGGCTGCAGCTGTAAGAGCCTTAACTACTTGGCCAAGGACCCAAACTACATACAACACACACAAACATTCCACTAACGCCTGTACCAATACAAGCTCACGTAAGTTAAAAATTATTAAAATGTCTATTTGCCTTAAATTAAATTCATGTTGTTTCAACTTGAAATGTCTGTGATTCATCATGATTTATTTTATCATGTTATTTCAGCAACAAATTCACGTTGTTTCAACTGGCAATAATTTTGATTCAACATCATTCCTCATTTTGATTTAACAGTATGTACTGCCATATCATATCAACATGAATTAAAGTTATTTCAAAAGGAAACATTTTCTGTGAAGGTTGTTGTCAAACATGTTTTATTAACATGAAACAACATCACTACCGACAAATTTTAAATTACCCTTCTTTTCGTAAATGTTAATATGAAATTTTTGTGTATGCATGTATGTATCATTGAAGTAGCCGAGCTGTAAGTCATATGGCACTGTAAATACAGTTTAGAAGAGCAAACAAATTGATAATGTTACACAAAAATCCAGAATACGTGCGTAAAAAGTTTGGCTTACTGCTAAAGAGCCAATAAATCTTGTTAAAGTTGGTTTTTCATTGCTTTTTCAAATCGGCCTCTGTTTCCTGAGACTAACTCCAGGTCTTTTCAGAGTTTGTGAAATTCCAGTAGAGTGTATAAACAAAAAGTACTAACTTCGGCTCATAAAGCAACTAAGGGCCAAACTCATAGTCTTTAGTTAAAAACCGAAGACGGTTTAACCAATCAAATTGATAAGAAAAATCGTTAGCCATTACTTAACTACAGACTGTGAATTTGAACCTAAATGTTGCAGAATTCCTTTAAAACAATTTCAGTTTTAGTGTATAACGCCATCCAAAAGTATTTTTCTTTAAATTCATCTTTTAAGATGCGTGAACTACAAAAAATAGTTGCTGAACTCGACCCTAAGAAAGCTCCAGGTATTGATGGCATTAGTAACAAGATGCTGATGAACTTGCCTCATATTGCAATAAGAATTTTGCTATTTATTTTTAATGCCATTTTACGAATGCAGTATTTTCCACATAACTGGAAACTTGCCAAGATTAAAATGATTCCAAAGCCAGGCAAAGATGTTACCAAGGCTGAGTCATATAGGCCTATAAGCTTACTTTCAACAATTTCAAAGCTTTTCGAAAAGCTGCTCATGACTAAATTGTCCACAATTTTAGCTGATACTGGGTGCATCCCGGACCATCAATTTGGCTTTAGAAGTCAGCATAGCACTATTGAGCAAACGCATAGATTGGTTCAAATTATAAGGAGGACTTTTGAAGAAAAGAAGTATTGTTCTGCCCTTTTTATTGATGTTTCTCAGGCATTTGACAAAGTATGGCACAAAGGCCTAGTTTTAAAATTGAAGACATACCTACCAATAAATATACAAAAGCTTTTGGAAAGTTATATTCTTGATAGAAAGTTTACTGTTGTGGAAGGAGACTTCATGAGTGTACCCGAATCTATATCTTCTGGTGTGCCACAAGGTAGTATTCTGGGGCCAGTCTTGTATCTAATATATACTTGTGATATGCCTGTGAGCAATAACATCCACACTTCTACATTTGCCGATGATACAGCCTGTTTGAGTACTCACAAAAATCCTGATGAGGCATCCCGCAATCTCCAAGCACACATTACCCAGCTTGAAATATGGTTGAACTTATGGAGAATTAAAGTCAATGAACAAAAGTGTGTTCATATAACGTTTACCCTAAGAAAAGATACCTGTTCCCCCATTCGAATCAACAATCAAAATATTCCTCAACATTCCCAAGTCAAATACCTTGCAATACACCTTGATCGAAGGCTTACATGGAAATATCATATTGACTCTAAGTTAACCCAAATGAAACTTAAATTGACTCAAATATATTGGTTAATTGGCAGAAATTCAACACTCAGCCTAGACTGCAAACTTTTGATATACAAGCCGCTTTTGAAGCCAATATGGTGCTATGGAATTCAGCTGTGGGGCACTGCTTCAGCTTTGAATGTCGAGAGAATCCAACGAAGGCAAAACAAAATTTTACGTTTGATAACATCTGCTCCATTGTACGTTAAAAATTCAAATATTCATCGTGATTTAAATATGCCACTAGTGACTGAAGAAATTGCAAAATACGCAGGCAAATATTTAACTAAACTTTAGTCACATCCTAATCCGCTTGCCCGTAATATTTTGAGCTTTACTGGACACATCCGCATAAAAAAGAGGGACTCAAGGGCTCTTATACTCAACACTCCAGATGGGACTGCTTAAAAATACTTCTTTTTTTTTCCTTTTTGATTATCACTACTTATGTATTATTTATAACTATCACTAAGCTTATGTCCGATATTGGTGGGGCCTAATAATTATATTTAGATTTAAGATTTGATTACTTATTGTTAGTTCATTTTTGAAGATACAATAAATAAATATGTATATGAAAAAAATAAAAAAAAAAATTCATCTTTTAATATTTTAAAAATTTTTTTATTACGTACAAAGTTTGGTCAATTGGGTATACAAGATTTATCATGTACTATTTCATATACAGAAGCACATTAGCAAAGTTTTATACATATGTATGCATGTACATATGTATTTATTATAAATCACTGATTTTGTTACATTTGTTTGAACAATATTCATGCGAATGTTTTTGTATAATTTTGAGAAATATAAACTATTTTAGGCATACAACTGAACATACATACATACATACATAAATAAACATATCTGTGGCAATATTAAATAATCGCTCAAGTCGACATAAGCAAAGAAGTGCTTGCTATTCGGAAGCTTTGGCGTTCCATCGCATGACTCTACTTCCCTGCTATGCTTTCTTTACATATGTATGTAAGTGTGCAGCATAATAAAGCTAAATTTGCTTAAGTTGACTTGGGCGATTATTCCATATTTCCACAGATATGCACATAAACATATGCATTAGTAATACTTTTAAATCTGTAGCAATAAGGTAAAAGTGCTTAAGTCAAATTAAACTGTTTTGCAGGAGAATAGTTTTAAGTATTCAAGTCAGTTTTCAGAAATTTATTTCTTTTACAGTTAACTTTGACTTCGAGAAGCCTGTTTAAAATTTATAGCTACACCTTATATGATTCAAAGGACCCGAGAGGAAGAGCATGCGGTGGATCAGCAATTCTGATAAAGTCAAGGCTCAAGCACTATATTCTGGACAACATTTGTGAAGAACATTTACAAGCAACGAATATTTGTGTCGAAAATTTTTGCACTAATTTTGTCATATCATCAATTTACTCTCCTCCTAGATTCGCCATTAATGAGGATCAATACGAGGATTTTTACAAATCTCTGGGCCCTTGTTTCGTAGCAGCTGGCGACTATAATGCTAAACATACGTTCTGGGGTTCGCGTCTTATTACACCCAGAGGTCGAGCGTTGTTCAATACAATTTCCAAAATGGGCTTGGATATTGAACGTCTCGTAAGTGAAAAAAGAAGAGCTAGAAGAGAATGGCAACAGCACAGATCACCCCAACTTAAAATCAGATTTAAAGAGTGTACTAAATGACTCCAAGAGTTGCTTGCATTTGAAAAAACTGCATCTCTTAAAAATTATTTGGAAGGTCTTGATGCCACACCAGCATCTAATTACTCTTTGTGGCGCGCTGCTAGAAAGCTTAAAACACCAGTTGAGTTTAAACCACCTCTACGCACATCTACAGGAGGTTGGGCAAGAAGCGATCCTGAAAAAGGTAAAATATTTGGCGAGCATTTAAAATCCATATTTACCCCAAACACATGTTCTGGTGCTGTTGATTTGCCAAATGTAGTTGCGCTACCCCCTCGACCAATAAAATTTAAGACGCGTGATGTACAAAAACTAATTGCAGAACTCAACCCGAAAAAAGCTCCGGGTATTGATGAAATTAGTAACCAGATGCTGATAATGTTGCCTCGTATAGCTATTAGAATCCTGCTATTCATTTTTAATGCCATTTTACGATTGGAGTATTATCCAAACAGCTGGAAGCTTGCCAAGGTTAAAATGATTCCAAAGCCGGGCAAAGATATTACCAAAGCTGAGTCATATAGGCCAATAAGTTTACTGTCAACAATGTCAAAGCTTTTCGAAAAACTGCTCATGACAAAATTGTCCCCAATTCTAGTTAGTAGTGGGTGCATACCGGACCATCAATTTGGTTTTAGAAGTCAGCATAGCACCATTGAACAAACTCATAGATTGGTTCAATTTATAAGAAAAACTTTTGAAGAAAAAATGTATTGCTCTGCGCTGTTCATTGACGTTTCTCAGGCATTTGATAAAGCGTGGCATGAAGACCTAATTTAAAAATTAAAGACTTACCTACCAATAAACATTCTAAATCTGCTGGAAAGTTACATTATTGCCCGGAAGTTCACTGTTGTGGAAGGAAACTTTATGAGTACGCCTGAAATAATCTCATCCGGTGTGCCACAGGGGAGTATACTGGGCCCAGTTTTATATTTGATTTATACTTGTGATATGCCTTTGAGCAGCAATATCCATACATCTACATTTGCCGATGATACAGCCTGCCTTCGTATGCACGAAAACCCTCACGAGGCTTCCCGATATCTTCAGCAACATATTACTCAGCTAGAACTATGGTTAAACATGTGGAGAATAAAGGTAAACGAACAGAAGTGTGCTCAGGTAACATTTACCTTAAGAAAGGACTCTTGTTCCCCCATTACAATCAATAATCAAATTGTTCCTCAAAACTTACATGTGAAATACCTTGGTATACATCTTGATCGAAGGCTCACATGGAAATACCACATTGACTCCAAGCTAACGCAAATGAAACTTAAACTAACTCAGATACATTGGCTGGTTGGTAGAAACTCAACCCTCACCCAAGATTGTAAACTTTTAATATATATACAAGTCGCTCTTGAAACCTATATGGTGCTACGGAATTCAGCTATGGGGTACTGCTTCAGCTTCTAATGTCGAGAGAATCCAACGAAGGCAAAACAAAATTTTACGGTTAA
>OX101753.1:130258732-130486232 GCA_944452675.1 Tachina lurida | reverse complement strand
TAGTTACCAACTATTAAATAGAAAAGTAGAGCAAGCCCCCTTTTGGTATTCAAAAGAAAATATAGCGAAGAAATAAAGCAATAAATTAAATAATTAAATAGACAATTAAATAATAATTTGATTTGGGGTTACCCCACTCTTGTGCTGATAGCCTAACATATATGTAAATAGATAAAATGCTGGAAAAGCTCTAAAAACGTTAATATGAATCATAAATTATCAACAATACACAATAAATATGTACTAGTCATAGACAAAAATCATATATTGTTGCACAAAAATAATGGCAAAAAAAACATTAAATTGTTTTCGAACGACAAAGCAAAGAGGTAAATGTTTGCTCGGGAAGGCCTTATTTAGCCGGGCTCCACTTTTTGCACAACTCAATATGTTCTTGGACAATCTGTCAGATATAGTTATGAAGATTTTGGAATTTAGAAGCATGACCACGTAAGAGGCAAACTTTTGAAATTTTCAAAAACGCTAAAACTAAAAAATTACAAAATTATAAAATTGCCAAACCGAAAAAATCGCCAAAAACTGGGAACCACCGCCAAAACCAAAAGAGCCAAAAACTAAAAAAATCTCTAAAACAAATATAGGTCACCAAAATGAAAGAAACCCCAAAAGCCAAAACGAAAAAAAGTCAAAATGAAAAACAAACGCCAAAAATCAAAACGTCCCAAAAGCCAAAAAATAAGAAAAGCTGACAAATCTAGAAAAATTGCTCAAGTTCGTATAGTATTACTTATGTAGTGTCCATAGGGAACCCTTCGTATGAGAGTTACAGTCGCACTTTACTGAATTTTTTTGTTGTTCTTTGTGTTGATGTTCGTGTTGTGTAAATAGCCGACAAACTTTGCATAACCAGCGAAAACTTGCTGTTTCTGGCTAGCAGTTATTGTAAGTAGTTATATAAGCGATTCCTACCAGAGACTCCTGAGGTCTTTTTGCACACAAGCCAAAGTAGCTCCGTTCGCAGTTTGTTCTTGTTTTTTCAACTGTAACCTTAATATTAAATAAATTTTATTTTAAATCACCAATTAAATCATGTCGAATTAAAATGTAATTCATGATGGTATATTTTTAATATATACATCAATATATATATCATTAACTAGAAGCAACTGTAAACTTCTAGTGGGAGTATTAACTGGGCACTGCTGGACGGCTTCGTACGCTGTCAAAATAGGACAAATAACCGACGGTACCTGCAGGAAATGTAAGGAACCCGGAGAAATGGAAACAATGGAACATCTACTGTGTCACTGCCCGGCTTTAAGCCGCACTAGATATAGACATCTTGGTGCTTACACTTTTCGTAGTCTTGAGCTTGTATCGAGAGTAGAAATGTGTAGGTTGATAGGATTTGTTAAATCGGTGTGGGAGTCGTTCGATACAGGCACCACGAACTAGGCTGCCGTACTAACAGGTTCTCTTTTCATCTGCTGGTATCGCTAAGGATCAATCCCGGTCTATGCGAGGTCTTTGGACCAACCAGATAAACCTAACCTAACCTAACCTAATATATACATACATATCTAAAGAATATCTAAGGATATTGTGTTCAAAAAATCATTGATTTTAACATTAAGCACATACGCAGCAAAATCATTGAACAAAAAGAATTAAATTAAATATAAAAATACTATTATTCGACCTTTTATTATTTATTTATAGTTTTTATTGAAAATATAAAAAATTATCATTTGGGACCTAAAGCGTAAATAAACTATAAATATAGAATTAAATTAACTTTGTTTTCGTAGATTTTAATATGAAATTGTTTCTTCTATGTTTACAAAAAACAAAACCCGCAGTGTCACTTCTCTTTAACAAAAAAATTATTTTAATAAATTTAATTATCTGAGTTCAGAATTCTTTTGGGCGAAAAAAGACCAAAACAATTTATTTCTGCACAGAGAAAACAGTGCCTACTAAATACCTCATAAAATAGAACAAAATTAATAAGAAATCTTCTTGTTTTTTTTTCAATAAGGAAATCTTATTAATTTTATAGAGAAAACCTTTTTGACAAAATCAAGAAGAAATCTACTAGTTTTTATTAGGCGACCTCATAAAAACTAAAAAAAATTGCGCCTTATTCCATTGAAATTATTGTGCAAACATTCTTATACAAAAATGAAAAAGATCATGAAAAAAATTTTCTCTATGTCTATTTATAGATATGAAATAACAAGACACCTCATAAAATCAAGAAGATTTCCTTATTAAAAATATCAATAAGATGCCTTACACATAATCATATAGGAATCTACTAAAATCAATAAGAAAACCTTATTGAAAAAATTAATAAGATAGCCTAATAAAATCAATAAGAAAACCTTTTTTAAAAAATCAATAAGGCAACCTAATAAAATCAATAAGAAATCCCTATAGTTTACAATTTATAAGAAAACCTAATAAAATCAAGAAGTTTTTCTCTATAGATTGTTTTTTTGGTGCCAAAAATAACGGAAATTGAGTAAAAAAAGTTGTGAATAATAAGATTTCTTCTTGATTTTATGTGGTTTTCTTCTTGATATAATTAATAAGATTTACCACATAAAAACAATAAGGAATCTCTATGAAAAAATCTTCGCTTCTTTCTGCTGGGATACCCCTTAGCCTCAAAACGTTTCATAGTGAAAATCTTCTTGATTCTATGAGGCGGCTTGTTCTCTGTGTGGACCTTTTAAATTTTCTTATTTATGGTTTTAACAAAAAAAAAATAAGCAAATTAACTAACATTTGCATAATTAGTAAAGAACAAACGACAATGTCAAGACTGCTGTAAATTTAGGGATGGTAAGCTTGAGCTTTCATTACAAAAAAGCTTTCAGCAAATTGTAATACAATGAATCAAAACAATTCACATATTGCATTTGCAATAAAGGCTCAGTATATAAAGCAGAAATATACATCAACTGACACCACACACAGTGACCTTCGAAAAATAGCTAGTTGTTCCGTTCTACTGAGTGTTTGTCAGAATATTTATAATTTGGTGTAACGTTGGTGTTATTTGTTCATTAACAATTATCACATGTAATTTGGCTTACAAAGCGATACGAACCTTAGCCTAATCCAAAAATATATCGACGGCCCCATTCTAAAACATGATAAGTCCACATAGCATTTTATGCTGGGAATAGAACTTCTGAATTCACCGTTTATTAACTTAGAGTCTGTAAAATTTTGATAGTAGTCGGACTACTCTATCAAAAGCTATGAGCAAAAATGTACTTAGCATAATAATTTGTCAAGTTTAAGAACCCTTCCTTTTAAATGTTTTAAGTACACTTAGCATGATTTAGTTTGCCATTAAGTACCAAAAAAAAATTAATTTAAAGTTTTCTCCAAACTAAAACATGCTATATGTACTTTGTAGGTGAGAAAGGACCCCCCAGATAGATGCTAAGTCTACTAAGAGGACAATCCTAAGTATTCTAAGTCAGTTTTAACTATGATCTATAACAAATTTATAAAGTTCAAATAAACTAAAAAAATTCTATTGCAATTATTATATGAGTAGTAGGGAACTGCCAATCCTGGCGCCGATTAAAATTGTGAAATTTGGGTAATTAAAATTTGAAATTTGAGAATTTCAGTACAAAATTTTAAAATTTGGGTAATTAAAATTTTAAAATTTTAAAATTCTTGGAAATTTGTGAAATTTGATACCCTACGAGGGTGGATCAATAAGTCCGTCCAACTTTTTGTTTACATAAGGAATTTTTTGTTTACATAAGGGGTTTTGTTTGTTTAATACATACGAGGGTGGCTCAATAAGTCCGGGTTTTTATGACCGTGGGAATTTATATGTATGTTTGGATTAAGGGGTTTCATAAGATTAAGATTTCATAAGTATATATGCCGACGGGAAAATCATGAAATGATTTTTCTTAATACCAACGGGAAAATCATGCAATGATTTTTCCTAATACTAATGGGTGTGAAATAGTGAAAATTTATTTTTCTTAGTGCCTACGGCAATACATGATTTTCCTAATGCCTACGGCAATATATGAATATTTTTCCTAATGCCTACGGCAATATATGTTTATTTTTCCTAATGCCTACGGCAATATATGAATATTTTTTCCTAATGTCTACGGTAAAACATGAATATTATTTTTTTCAAATGCCGACGGCAAAACATGATTATTATTTTTTTCAAATGCCGACGGGAAAATGATTTTTCATAATTCCGACGGGAAAAACATAAAAGTTATTTCTAATGCTAATACAGGAGTTTAAGGCTGGCCGTGATTTGGGTGGGTGGAGCTGTTGTCGTAATACATAACCGAGGGAGTTTATGGATGTGTCTGTCTGTCTGTCTGTCTGTTTTGCGAGGCTGTGATTGGTCGGGGGAGCGTGGTGTAGTAGAGGTAGATGGATTGAGTGTGTGTATACCTGTCTGTTGGAATTTGTGTGAGGGTGTGATTGACAGGGGGCGGGGTATAGTTGTGGTAGATCGACTGCGTGTATGCAGGTGTTGCTACTCTGTAGGAATTTAAGGCTTATAGCGATTTGGGGTAGGTGAGGGTGTTGTTGTACGAGTAACAGTATCCATGGGAATTTGTGGATGTGTCTGTCCGGAGGAATTTAAGCGAGGCTGTTATTGGGAGGGGGTGCGGTGTAGTTGAGGTTGATCGACTGCGTGTATGTATGTCTATATGCTTGTAGGTGCTTAAGGCTGATCGTGATTTAAGAGAGGTGAGGATGTTGTTGTAATATGTATACGTAGGAATCTGTATGTATGTATGTCTGTGAAAATTTAAGGCTGATCATGATTTAGGGTAGGTGAGGTGGGTGTAGTAAAATGTCTGTGTGTATGTACATATGTTTGTAGAAGTTTAATACTATTAGTGATTTGAGGATAGGTGAGGGTGTTGTCGTACGAGTGATATGTATGCGTGGGAATCTATATGCATGTTCGTAGGAGTTTAAGGCTGATCGTGATTTGTGTTGTTGTCAGTGTTGATTGTAGGAATGACCGTGAGAATTTTTGTATGTATATCTATAGGAATTTAAGGTTGGCCGTGTTTTGTGAGGGGTGGTGTGTTGTTGAAATAATTTGAATTTTTCTTAGATGAAATCTGGTATATGTGCGTGTGTGTGCGTATGATTTTCTCACGCTAGTTGTTTTATGTACGTAGAAATAAATTGTATTCAATATCGAGATTTGGTTCTATAAAATATTTTCATATATCTGATACATATACATATACATAAGTATATTTTCATACTCAAGGTTGCTGGGTATTTTGTCATGCTTAAAATTGTCCAGCTTTAAAGTCTGTCTGCGAGAAATTTGTTTATATTACAGATTTTGCTTATTTAACTACGTCCGGCTTCTTTCGCTGAACTTCTTTTCATACGATCATGGGAATTTATAGTTTCTCTGTCCATAATAAGGTCGTTTAGCTTGGGCATGTGCTCTGACTGGATGGTTTGCGTTGTTCATATATTTTTATGATGTAGATATTGTAAGTGTGATTGTCAAGATCTAATAAATATTTGAGTATTGATAAGAAATTTGATATTATGTGTACATACATATCTACAAATTGATTTTATGTATGTATGCGGTCTTTTGTTGATTTTGTAAATATTCGCCGGGTCTTTTATGTATAGATGTCAAATATCTTAATAGTTTTTTTTTTATTTGAAATTAAAAAACGTTGATTTAATTTTTATCTGTATTTACTTCAAAGTTTGTGAGGATTTTCTGTTTTAAGTAAAACTGAATTCCTTAAGATACATACTTTAGAATAATAGTAACTATAATAGAAATATTTCCTATATTTAATTTACATTTGTTTAAAGTTGATGCAGCTTATCTTCATTCTTAAAAATATTTTGATATAAAATTTTTTCCAGCCGTAGGCTTTTTTCATCACCTTTTACATTTATTTTAGAACATCTTGCATTGCCTTTTATACATTTATAAACATTTTTAAATGAAACTGATCCAGCAGTACAGCTTATGTAACGATAGTTTTTTGTTAGCCAGCTTGCTTCTTTTTTTATTTTTTTTATTGATTATTGAGTTTTATAATGAAATTATTATATTCGTAATTGTTGAAAACAATCGCTACTTCTTTTGCGATGAAATCATTTGAATTACTTTTGAAACCTTGTACGTCTATAAAAATTATGTTGTTTTCCAATATTACTCAATTTATAAGACTTTTCGAACTTGTCCTTTGATGGGTATATATGTATTCTATTATACGATCATGAATAAGAATACAGTAAGCTGATTTCTTTGCTTACTATTTCAAATTAAAATTTTATTTAATTGCCCCGCTATTGAATAAAAGGAGCTTTTATCTTAAACTCTGGTACAGGTAGAAACGCATGAGATTCTTTCATATACTACCTTTGCTGGAATCTTAGATACATATAATAACTATATAGAATTGCATTACGTTTATTTTTAAATTTTATGTTAGGATTATCATCATATGGATATGAGACTGAACTTAAATGTACTTTTAAATTAGTTAATTCATAATGAACAATCTTATTTTCTTCCTGAATAGCGAACAACAGAAAACGAAGTCGTTTTCTTACAATTTCGGTCTAACCTCTCAACTGGTCCTCTAGTATACAATATGACTTTGTATGTCAGCATTTCTGTCTCCTCTTTGTCAGCGTTGGGGATAATTAAATTTTAAACTTTTTATTCTTCAAATTGTGTTACTTCATACTGATAATATGTTTAAGTACATTAATAATGTACGAGTATATGTTTATTTTATGACGGGTCCCTATGGCTTTTATTTGATGTTCTAGATGAAGTGATTTTTTTTTCTAATTTTATTAAAGTTTAGCGTATTGCGTATATATTTCTAATATATTTAAGTGAGCTTTTTGTACCTGTCAGACAGAGTGTACGTATCAGTTGATCAGTCAGTCTCTCTTTTTATTTTATTAATTTTTTCTTCTAATGTGTCACTACTATTTTTTCAGATTTTACTACTTGAAATAGAAAATATTTATATAATTTTAAGAGTATTAATATATACATACATATAGGTAAATATATGTATGTACGTAAAAATTACTTCATATACAAAGAAATACATCTTTAATAATCAACTATTCTAGAAAATCGATCTAAGATAACACATTTACCTCCATCATCATTTCACCGTCAGTGTTTTCATAAAGTGTTAGAAACATTGGAATATCTATGTTTAGGAGAATTTTTACTTCAAGTGTTTCTATATAAGATTTGGTGTTTGACCCCTTGACGTTATTGTGGTTAACGTAGGCTGCGTTGTATCACATTCAGATCTAATAATTTCTCACTTAGAAAAGGTCCTCATTACCATCAATCATACCTGTATATAATACATTCATGAGTTGAGTTGATCTAGATACAATTGCTGTCTACAAATTAATGATTAGAAAAAGCTTTCTCATCACATTCTAACAGGTTTAATATTTTGCTAGCATGCATGCTTTAGCATGCTTCTATCGATAGTGACGCGAGAGTCCGACATTTAGTGCTGTTTTAATTAAAAATCTATAATATTAGAGTTACGAATTCACTCTTTTGAATTTTTAACAAAGTAGATACATATCTATTTCATTTGCCACAAAGTCTTAAAATTTCTTTCCTTATAAAAGTATGACGTGAGGAATTTTTTTAAATTATACATGCTTCGGCATGCTTCCATTTTTTTTTTTTTTTGGTAAATTTAGTTCATATTCATACAGATACAGATATAAAGTAAGATCTGTTTACATTCAATTTTACAATTTATGCATGCTTCAGCATGATTCTAGTTGAAGTCTGTATTTATTTAGTAAGTTTGTTTGATACCCATTCATACACATATACATTGTTAAAGATTGGATATCAAAGTACAATTTTCTTAGTTTATCTAGAAATAAACAAAGTGAATATCTTTTATAATAACCATATTCACACTTTAAAATTTTGTGTGCTAGAGCTTTCGAAATGGAAAATGTACACCTTTTACTACAAAAAGTGATAATATGATGTGTTGCTGAATATTTTGAACTCTTAAGTTTTCACAATATTTCATACAGACCATCAAGTTTAGAGAATTCTAGTATATTAAGCTATTTATCTTCCCTGAGACCTAAAATTCCTAATCAATCCTTCAAAAAACCAATACAAATTAGATTTATCCTTTTTAATTTTATTTATATTTTCATTGAATTTCAACATTTTGTACCTCTTCAAATTACTGTATACTGTATTTTGCGCCTTTTTCTCATTCGTTGAGTTAACTTTAATCGCAAATATTTTAATGATGTGGTGAACTTTTCTATTGTAGGCATTAAGTAAATCTTTGTGTATATCAATCCACTTATATGAACCATTATAGCTAAATTCTTAACACATAATTCCTTTTAATGATCTATTAATTTATTCTACTATTGATGCTTTCATATTATGAAATTTTTAATCCTCTGTTTATACATGAATTTTGCAGTGTTTATTAAAAATTCTTTACCAACATCTATATGTATTTTTTTGTTTTGATACTCATATCATTTCAAAAATATTTTCCATTGCCTTGGTTTTTTTCGAGTGCAGCTTTTATTTTCAACGATACTCACAATATAAATTTTGAGAATGTGTCAGTTACAGTCAGCAAAAAATTAATAATTTCTATTTTCTCTAGAATAGCTACCCAGTTCACCTAAATCAGCTCCATAAAAGATCATCTATTCCATTCATTACATCACTACAATAGACAAACAATTTTATAAATTTATTATGGATTACGTTTACTAAATTTCTTTTTAAGGACATTGAGTTGTTTTACAGTTTTTTGGCGAGTGTTGTGATCTACTTGATACATTTTCAGATATTTATACTAAAATGTAGTTAATTTTCCAATCTATAAATTTTATCGCTCAGCTCTTCAATTTGTTTGTCAAAAGATGGTTTAATTTTTAGAATGTCTTTTTCAATTTTATACCTATCTTCTATCGTTAATTTTATTTCACACTCCACTTATTAATTCATCCTTTAGTTTCTCGATTTGAGTTTCCAGAAACAATTTACTGATAACATTGTTCAGTGAACATTGTATACATTGGTAGAAATTATATATTTTATTTAGTTTTCAAAATCAAATTTGTCATACTATTTTCACGTTTTATCAATCATTAAAGAAAATAAACCCACTTTTAAGCCCCATATTTGATCATCAACTTGTATTTTATCTTTATTCAGTTTTAGATTTCTATCACCAAATTTCCACTCATTATTGAAGTC
This sequence comes from Tachina lurida, assembly GCA_944452675.1. Classification (NCBI taxonomy): domain Eukaryota; kingdom Metazoa; phylum Arthropoda; class Insecta; order Diptera; family Tachinidae; genus Tachina; species Tachina lurida. Next base: position 130,476,961 of record OX101753.1, on the reverse strand, counting down.
TTTATGTGAGTCATAGTTTGTATCTAATTCATTTCATCCTTCCCAGACTAATAAGTCAATATAAGTATCTTCGATGTTGGAAGGCCGTGAGTAAAAATCATCTTCTTCTTCTTCATCGTCATAATCATTCTCAGTATTAGCATCATTAAATAAGATGGTATTATCAAATATTGTTCCTTTTGAAAGTTTCTTTAACTTGTCTCTATCTTGAGTGATGATTTTTCAGACTTTAAACTTGTATTATTTTCAACTTCTGTCTTCATTTTACTTTGTTCTTTCTTGTGTAATCTTTCTTGTGTAATCTTTCAATATTTTTAGAACTATTTATGAATTCTTTGAGAGGTTCTGTTATAGGATCAAATATATCTTTTAGTTGTTCACGTGTATCTATTTCACCAGTTTTTATACTACGAAGCTTTTTCTTCAAAACACTTCTTATCAACACCGTTTTAAAATTTTCTCATCCATGTTTAATAATAGCAAATAAGAGGTATCAGCTATTAGATCAGGTATCAGCTATCAGATCAGCTTATCAGGAGCTGCTCTGGTTTTCAGATCATCTTATTAGGAGCTGGTCTGATTTTTAGATCAGCTTATCAGGAGCTGGTCTGGTTTTCAGATCAGCTTATCAGGACCTGATCTGGTTTTCAGATCAGCTTTTCAGGACCTGGTCTGGTTTTCAGATCAGCTTATCAGGACCTGATCTGGTTTTCAGATCAGCTTATCAGGAGCTGGTCTGGTTTTCAGATCAGCTTATCAGGAGCTGGTCTGGTTTTCAGATCAGCTTTTCAGGACCTGATCTGGTTTTCAGATCAGCTTTTCAGGACCTGATCTGGTTTTCAGATCAGCTTATCAAGACCTGATCTGGTTTTCAGATCAGCTTATCAGGAGCTGGTCTGGTTTTCAGATCAGCTTATCAGGAGCTGGTCTGGTTTTCAGATCAGCTTATCAGGACCTGATCTGGTTTTAAGATCAGGTTATCAGGTATCAGATCAGGTTATCGGACAGCTGATCTGTAAAACAGATCAGGTTATCAGGAGCTGTTAAGATTGTCACATCAGATTATCTGTTTTAAATTGGGTCATCAGATTACAAGTAGCTGGACATTTATAAAATTTAGATGAATGAAGTTTAAGGCCAGATAAAATGCGAAAAACTATACTGTTATGTAGTCAAATTGTTTTCTATGACGATCATCACTTAATTCAGTATCTTTCCTTATAATCAAAATTCCATATTTTTAATTCCAACACGATTTATATTTTTCTCATATTACTTAAACATTCTAACTACATTATGATTATTTCCTATCAAATATTTGGTGATTCTAGTATAAATTTGACATTAGTAGAATGCATCAACATTCTTATCTTACCCCATACAAAAATATGCTTCTCCCACACAACATGGTTAAATATCGTATTGGTATTACTTCTAGATTTCTTAAAAGAAATAACAGATTCGTTATCTCTAAATGTGTAATACTCATGTCTTTCATTAATGAAATAAATTTCTACAGGTATTCATATTTAGGTTTTTAGAGAGATTTTGAGTATAAATATGAAGATGTTTTCAAGTTTTAGCCCATTAGAATTGTCTAGCCAACCAATCATAATATTATTATTTTTTTATTTATTTTTTTTATTTTTTTAGCAATTTGACAGGCCAACTATTCTTGTATGAATAGAAATTGATAGAAGGGAACTATGATTTATTTTTGAGCTAACGTTTGATGACTCATCAAAATTTCATACCAAGGTATTTTTATGTTGTTTTGACTATGAGTATGGGTCAATATTTATGAAATACCTTTCTTAAATATTGGTGCATGCACATAGTCAAAACAAAGTATGCTTTAAGTGTTTAAAACCAGTATTACCATAAAAATGGTGATTTTAAAGTCTTAAAATATACTTTGTTTTACTAACCCCATTTTGTAACTAAATGCATTTCATAAATATTGAAGCATACTCAGAGTCAAAATATCCTTTGTTTTGAGTATGAGTATGGCTCAGAGCCAAAATATCCTTTGTTTTGAGTATGAGTATGGCTCATTATCTCTTATTATAGAAAAAAAAATAGTATGATTATTTCTATAGTAATAGATAATATTTATAAAATGTATTTAGTTACAAAATGTGGTTAGTAAAACAACATAAATATACCTTGGTATGAAATTTTGATGATTCATCAATATTTCGTACCATCCTATTTTTAGGTTGTTTTGACTATAAGTATGTACCAATATTTATGAAATGTATTTCATAAATATTATCACTTATTATAGAAAAAATAAAATAATATAGCTATATGATATCAGAAAATATTTTCGGTTATCATATAGCTATATTATTTTATTTTTCCTATAATAAGAGATAATGGTACCTACTCATAGTCAAAACAAAGTATATTTTAAGAGCTTAAAACCAGTATTGTCATACAAAATACTGATTTTAAACTGTTAAAATATACTTTGTTTTACTAACCACATTTTTTGTAACTAAATGCATTTCATAAATATTAACGCATACTCATACTCAAAACAAATGATATTTTTATGTTGTTTTGATTGTGAGTATGGAGCATTATCTGTTATTATAAAAAATAAAATAATGCAGCTATACGATTTTAGAAAATATTTTCTGAAATCGAATAGCTGTATTATTTTAGTTTTTTATAATAAGAGATAATATTTATAAAATGTATTTAGTTACACAAAAGCGGTTAGTAAAACAACCTAAATTAGGATGGCACGAAATTTTGATGAGTCATCAAACGTTAGCTCAAAAATAAATCATAGATCCCTTCTATCAATTTCTATTCGTGCAAGAATAGTTGGTCTGTCAAATTGCGAAAATAAAAATAAATAAAAAATAAATAAAAAAATAATAATATTATGATTGGTTGGCTAGACAGTTCTAATGGACTAAAACTTGAAAACATCTTCATATTTAAACTCAAAATCTCTCTAACAACCTAAATATAAATACGTGTAGAAATTAATTTCATTAATGAAAGTCATGGGTATTACACATTTACAGATAATGAATCTGTTATTTCTTTTAAGAAATCTAGAAGTAATACCAATACGATATTTAACCATGTTGTGTGGGAGAAGCATATTTTTGTATGGGGTAAGATAAGAATGTTGATGCATTCTACTAATGTCAAACTTATACTAGAATCACCAAATATTTGATAGGAAATAATCATAATGTAGTTAGAATGTTTAAGTAATATGAGAAAAATATAAATCGTGTTGGAATTAAAAATATGGAATTTTGATTATAAGGAAAGATACTGAATTAAGTGATGATCGTCATAGAAAACAATTTGACTACATAACAGTATAGTTTTTCGCATTTTATCTGGCCTTAAACTTCATTCATCTAAATTTTATAAATGTCCAGCTACTTGTAATCTGATGACCCAATTTAAAACAGATAATCTGATGTGACAATCTTAACAGCTCCTGATAACCTGATCTGTTTTACAGATCAGCTGTCCGATAACCTGATCTGATACCTGATAACCTGATCTTAAAACCAGATCAGGTCCTGATAAGCTGATCTGAAAACCAGACCAGCTCCTGATAAGCTGATCTGAAAACCAGACCAGCTCCTGATAAGCTGATCTGAAAACCAGATCAGGTCTTGATAAGCTGATCTGAAAACCAGATCAGGTCCTGAAAAGCTGATCTGAAAACCAGATCAGGTCCTGAAAAGCTGATCTGAAAACCAGACCAGCTCCTGATAAGCTGATCTGAAAACCAGACCAGCTCCTGATAAGCTGATCTGAAAACCAGATCAGGTCCTGATAAGCTGATCTGAAAACCAGATCAGGTCCTGAAAAGCTGATCTGAAAACCAGATCAGGTCCTGAAAAGCTGATCTGAAAACCAGACCAGGTCCTGAAAAGCTGATCTGAAAACCAGATCAGGTCCTGATAAGCTGATCTGAAAACCAGACCAGCTCCTGATAAGCTGATCTAAAAATCAGACCAGCTCCTAATAAGATGATCTGAAAACCAGAGCAGCTCCTGATAAGCTGATCTGATAGCTGATACCTGATCTAATAGCTGATACCTCTTATTTGCTATTATTAAACATGGATGAGAAAATTTTAAAACGGTGTTGATAAGAAGTGTTTTGAAGAAAAAGCTTCGTAGTATAAAAACTGGTGAAATAGATACACGTGAACAACTAAAAGATATATTTGATCCTATAACAGAACCTCTCAAAGAATTCATAAATAGTTCTAAAAATATTGAAAGATTACACAAGAAAGATTACACAAGAAAGAACAAAGTAAAATGAAGACAGAAGTTGAAAATAATACAAGTTTAAAGTCTGAAAAATCATCACTCAAGATAGAGACAAGTTAAAGAAACTTTCAAAAGGAACAATATTTGATAATACCATCTTATTTAATGATGCTAATACTGAGAATGATTATGACGATGAAGAAGAAGAAGATGATTTTTACTCACGGCCTTCCAACATCGAAGATACTTATATTGACTTATTAGTCTGGGAAGGATGAAATGAATTAGATACAAACTATGACTCACATAAAGACTTCAATAATGAGTGGAAATTTGGTGATAGAAATCTAAAACTGAATAAAGATAAAATACAAGTTGATGATCAAATATGGGGCTTAAAAGTGGGTTTATTTTCTTTAATGATTGATAAAACGTGAAAATAGTATGACAAATTTGATTTTGAAAACTAAATAAAATATATAATTTCTACCAATGTATACAATGTTCACTGAACAATGTTATCAGTAAATTGTTTCTGGAAACTCAAATCGAGAAACTAAAGGATGAATTAATAAGTGGAGTGTGAAATAAAATTAACGATAGAAGATAGGTATAAAATTGAAAAAGACATTCTAAAAATTAAACCATCTTTTGACAAACAAATTGAAGAGCTGAGCGATAAAATTTATAGATTGGAAAATTAACTACATTTTAGTATAAATATCTGAAAATGTATCAAGTAGATCACAACACTCGCCAAAAAACTGTAAAACAACTCAATGTCCTTAAAAAGAAATTTAGTAAACGTAATCCATAATAAATTTATAAAATTGTTTGTCTATTGTAGTGATGTAATGAATGGAATAGATGATCTTTTATGGAGCTGATTTAGGTGAACTGGGTAGCTATTCTAGAGAAAATAGAAATTATTAATTTTTTGCTGACTGTAACTGACACATTCTCAAAATTTATATTGTGAGTATCGTTGAAAATAAAAGCTGCACTCGAAAAAAACCAAGGCAATGGAAAATATTTTTGAAATGATATGAGTATCAAAACAAAAAAATACATATAGATGTTGGTAAAGAATTTTTAATAAACACTGCAAAATTCATGTATAAACAGAGGATTAAAAATTTCATAATATGAAAGCATCAATAGTAGAATAAATTAATAGATCATTAAAAGGAATTATGTGTTAAGAATTTAGCTATAATGGTTCATATAAGTGGATTGATATACACAAAGATTTACTTAATGCCTACAATAGAAAAGTTCACCACATCATTAAAATATTTGCGATTAAAGTTAACTCAACGAATGAGAAAAAGGCGCAAAATACAGTATACAGTAATTTGAAGAGGTACAAAATGTTGAAATTCAATGAAAATATAAATAAAATTAAAAAGGATAAATCTAATTTGTATTGGTTTTTTGAAGGATTGATTAGGAATTTTAGGTCTCAGGGAAGATAAATAGCTTAATATACTAGAATTCTCTAAACTTGATGGTCTGTATGAAATATTGTGAAAACTTAAGAGTTCAAAATATTCAGCAACACATCATATTATCACTTTTTGTAGTAAAAGGTGTACATTTTCCATTTCGAAAGCTCTAGCACACAAAATTTTAAAGTGTGAATATGGTTATTATAAAAGATATTCACTTTGTTTATTTCTAGATAAACTAAGAAAATTGTACTTTGATATCCAATCTTTAACAATGTATATGTGTATGAATGGGTATCAAACAAACTTACTAAATAAATACAGACTTCAACTAGAATCATGCTGAAGCATGCATAAATTGTAAAATTGAATGTAAACAGATCTTACTTTATATCTGTATCTGTATGAATATGAACTAAATTTACCAAAAAAAAAAAAAAATGGAAGCATGCCGAAGCATGTATAATTTAAAAAAATTCCTCACGTCATACTTTTATAAGGAAAGAAATTTTAAGACTTTGTGGCAAATGAAATAGATATGTATCTACTTTGTTAAAAATTCAAAAGAGTGAATTCGTAACTCTAATATTATAGATTTTTAATTAAAACAGCACTAAATGTCGGACTCTCGCGTCACTATCGATAGAAGCATGCTAAAGCATGCATGCTAGCAAAATATTAAACCTGTTAGAATGTGATGAGAAAGCTTTTTCTAATCATTAATTTGTAGACAGCAATTGTATCTAGATCAACTCAACTCATGAATGTATTATATACAGGTATGATTGATGGTAATGAGGACCTTTTCTAAGTGAGAAATTATTAGATCTGAATGTGATACAACGCAGCCTACGTTAACCACAATAACGTCAAGGGGTCAAACACCAAATCTTATATAGAAACACTTGAAGTAAAAATTCTCCTAAACATAGATATTCCAATGTTTCTAACACTTTATGAAAACACTGACGGTGAAATGATGATGGAGGTAAATGTGTTATCTTAGATCGATTTTCTAGAATAGTTGATTATTAAAGATGTATTTCTTTGTATATGAAGTAATTTTTACGTACATACATATATTTACCTATATGTATGTATATATTAATACTCTTAAAATTATATAAATATTTTCTATTTCAAGTAGTAAAATCTGAAAAAATAGTAGTGACACATTAGAAGAAAAAATTAATAAAATAAAAAGAGAGACTGACTGATCAACTGATACGTACACTCTGTCTGACAGGTACAAAAAGCTCACTTAAATATATTAGAAATATATACGCAATACGCTAAACTTTAATAAAATTAGAAAAAAAAATCACTTCATCTAGAACATCAAATAAAAGCCATAGGGACCCGTCATAAAATAAACATATACTCGTACATTATTAATGTACTTAAACATATTATCAGTATGAAGTAACACAATTTGAAGAATAAAAAGTTTAAAATTTAATTATCCCCAACGCTGACAAAGAGGAGACAGAAATGCTGACATACAAAGTCATATTGTATACTAGAGGACCAGTTGAGAGGTTAGACCGAAATTGTAAGAAAACGACTTCGTTTTCTGTTGTTCGCTATTCAGGAAGAAAATAAGATTGTTCATTATGAATTAACTAATTTAAAAGTACATTTAAGTTCAGTCTCATATCCATATGATGATAATCCTAACATAAAATTTAAAAATAAACGTAATGCAATTCTATATAGTTATTATATGTATCTAAGATTCCAGCAAAGGTAGTATATGAAAGAATCTCATGCGTTTCTACCTGTACCAGAGTTTAAGATAAAAGCTCCTTTTATTCAATAGCGGGGCAATTAAATAAAATTTTAATTTGAAATAGTAAGCAAAGAAATCAGCTTACTGTATTCTTATTCATGATCGTATAATAGAATACATATATACCCATCAAAGGACAAGTTCGAAAAGTCTTATAAATTGAGTAATATTGGAAAACAACATAATTTTTATAGACGTACAAGGTTTCAAAAGTAATTCAAATGATTTCATCGCAAAAGAAGTAGCGATTGTTTTCAACAATTACGAATATAATAATTTCATTATAAAACTCAATAATCAATAAAAAAAATAAAAAAAGAAGCAAGCTGGCTAACAAAAAACTATCGTTACATAAGCTGTACTGCTGGATCAGTTTCATTTAAAAATGTTTATAAATGTATAAAAGGCAATGCAAGATGTTCTAAAATAAATGTAAAAGGTGATGAAAAAAGCCTACGGCTGGAAAAAATTTTATATCAAAATATTTTTAAGAATGAAGATAAGCTGCATCAACTTTAAACAAATGTAAATTAAATATAGGAAATATTTCTATTATAGTTACTATTATTCTAAAGTATGTATCTTAAGGAATTCAGTTTTACTTAAAACAGAAAATCCTCACAAACTTTGAAGTAAATACAGATAAAAATTAAATCAACGTTTTTTAATTTCAAATAAAAAAAAAACTATTAAGATATTTGACATCTATACATAAAAGACCCGACGAATATTTACAAAATCAACAAAAGACCGCATACATACATAAAATCAATTTGTAGATATGTATGTACACATAATATCAAATTTCTTATCAATACTCAAATATTTATTAGATCTTGACAATCACACTTACAATATCTACATCATAAAAATATATGAACAACGCAAACCATCCAGTCAGAGCACATGCCCAAGCTAAACGACCTTATTATGGACAGAGAAACTATAAATTCCCATGATCGTATGAAAAGAAGTTCAGCGAAAGAAGCCGGACGTAGTTAAATAAGCAAAATCTGTAATATAAACAAATTTCTCGCAGACAGACTTTAAAGCTGGACAATTTTAAGCATGACAAAATACCCAGCAACCTTGAGTATGAAAATATACTTATGTATATGTATATGTATCAGATATATGAAAATATTTTATAGAACCAAATCTCGATATTGAATACAATTTATTTCTACGTACATAAAACAACTAGCGTGAGAAAATCATACGCACACACACGCACATATACCAGATTTCATCTAAGAAAAATTCAAATTATTTCAACAACACACCACCCCTCACAAAACACGGCCAACCTTAAATTCCTATAGATATACATACAAAAATTCTCACGGTCATTCCTACAATCAACACTGACAACAACACAAATCACGATCAGCCTTAAACTCCTACGAACATGCATATAGATTCCCACGCATACATATCACTCGTACGACAACACCCTCACCTATCCTCAAATCACTAATAGTATTAAACTTCTACAAACATATGTACATACACACAGACATTTTACTACACCCACCTCACCTACCCTAAATCATGATCAGCCTTAAATTTTCACAGACATACATACATACAGATTCCTACGTATACATATTACAACAACATCCTCACCTCTCTTAAATCACGATCAGCCTTAAGCACCTACAAGCATATAGACATACATACACGCAGTCGATCAACCTCAACTACACCGCACCCCCTCCCAATAACAGCCTCGCTTAAATTCCTCCGGACAGACACATCCACAAATTCCCATGGATACTGTTACTCGTACAACAACACCCTCACCTACCCCAAATCGCTATAAGCCTTAAATTCCTACAGAGTAGCAACACCTGCATACACGCAGTCGATCTACCACAACTATACCCCGCCCCCTGTCAATCACACCCTCACACAAATTCCAACAGACAGGTATACACACACTCAATCCATCTACCTCTACTACACCACGCTCCCCCGACCAATCACAGCCTCGCAAAACAGACAGACAGACAGACAGACACATCCATAAACTCCCTCGGTTATGTATTACGACAACAGCTCCACCCACCCAAATCACGGCCAGCCTTAAACTCCTGTATTAGCATTAGAAATAACTTTTATGTTTTTCCCGTCGGAATTATGAAAAATCATTTTCCCGTCGGCATTTGAAAAAAATAATAATCATGTTTTGCCGTCGGCATTTGAAAAAAATAATATTCATGTTTTACCGTAGACATTAGGAAAAAATATTCATATATTGCCGTAGGCATTAGGAAAAATAAACATATATTGCCGTAGGCATTAGGAAAAATATTCATATATTGCCGTAGGCATTAGGAAAATCATGTATTGCCGTAGGCACTAAGAAAAATAAATTTTCACTATTTCACACCCATTAGTATTAGGAAAAATCATTGCATGATTTTCCCGTTGGTATTAAGAAAAATCATTTCATGATTTTCCCGTCGGCATATATACTTATGAAATCTTAATCTTATGAAACCCCTTAATCCAAACATACATATAAATTCCCACGGTCATAAAAACCCGGACTTATTGAGCCACCCTCGTATGTATTAAACAAACAAAACCCCTTATGTAAACAAAAAATTCCTTATGTAAACAAAAAGTTGGACGGACTTATTGATCCACCCTCGTAGGGTATCAAATTTCACAAATTTCCAAGAATTTTAAAATTTTAAAATTTTAATTACCCAAATTTTAAAATTTTGTACTGAAATTCTCAAATTTCAAATTTTAATTACCCAAATTTCACAATTTTAATCGGCGCCAGGATTGGCAGTTCCCTACTACTTATATGATTAGGTGGCGGTGACGGTGACGATGACGATGACGATGACGATGACGATGACGATGACGATGACGATGACGATGACGATGACGATGACGATGACGATGACGATGACGATGACGATGACGATGACGATGACGATGACGATGACGATGACGGTGACGATGACGACGACGATGACGATGACGATGACGATGACGATGACGATGACGATGACGATGACGATGACGATGACGATGACGATGACGATGACGACGACTATGAAAAAAATAATAATTTGTATTATTTGCTTTAGTCAAAATTTGTATGGCAGTTGTGTTTTAACGTCCCAGTAAAAAAAATTGGAAGTCATTCTGAAGGAACCACATTTTCATTGCTTCCAAAAAATCGATATTTTTAAAATGCCGACAGTTAGCAGAAAACCAATTATAAGGTTATTTTAGTTATACAAAACCTTGTAGTTCCTCCATAGTTTTAGAAAATAATCACTAGAATTTTTAAATCATCGATTTTTTGACAGAAATTTATGAACTAATTTTAGTCTAAAATGTAAAAGTAATTTACTTAAATTTACATAAAAACACTCTTTCGGGCTTAAATTCGTATAAAAAGAAACGAATTGGTGAAATAGGTAACTATTAGCCATTTTTCCTAGATGAAAATATTATCATAGAGCACAAAAAAGGAAATTTTTCTTAAAATCGCTTCCAATTCGGTGACCAGGCATCGAAAAAGAGAACTTCTTGCAATGACAACCCTATGTAAAAATCATTAGATCGGATCGAAATTTGCACTACTTCCAGATCGCTAACTCTACATTTTCATGACTTTTTTGGAGTGTCTTTTTTTACTGGGGTCCACTTCAAACTCAAATTATTTTTTTCGCACGTTAATGCTTACTTTTTATACCCTTTACCAACAAAAATGGTAAAAGGGTATATATAGGTTTGTCATTCCGTTTGTAATTTCTATAATATCAATAAGCGACACATAAAATATATATATTCTGGATCCTTATGCATAGGGAAGACGAATAAGCGATGTCCGTCTGTCCGTCTGTCCGTCTGTCCGTCTGTCCGTCTGTCCGTCTGTCCGTCTGTCCGTCTGTCCGTCTGTCCGTCTGTCCGTCTGTCCGTCTGTCTGTACGTGAAATCGGTTTTCCGAAGCTCCCAGAAAAGCTAGAGACTTCGTTCTTGGACTGGTGTGTCAGAAATTTTCCAAAATAGATTGGTATTGAAATTCAGCAAAATCGACCAGACGATTGCAGAGCTGGAAAACGTAAACTTCATTTTGCCATATAAAAGTAACTACCGAAAACAAATTTTTATTTTTTTTTAATAAATGAACTTATTTTACACTTCCGTACGACTAAAATTGGAATTTTAAATTAAAAAAATATAAAAAAATTAAAAAGACGTTTCCAGGGTTGGAAAACTTTAACTTTTTGTGTTACGTAAAATTAACTATGTCTAAAACTATATTAGTATTTTCTCGAGAACCGTAAGAGCTACAGACCTGAAATTTGGACACAGTGTGTAGACCTTTGGCCGCTACAACAACAAATACATGAGAGTTGGAAATTAAAGGGTGTTCCAAAACGAGCAACGAAAAATGTTAAAATCCCATGTAATATACATACAATTGTATGTATGTATGTATATACACTTGAAATTTGTGAGGTTAGTGTATTTTTATACAGACTACAAAAATTAACACTAAAATTCCAAAAAATTTTAAATAAAGGGTGTTGCATCAGTTAATGCAATTTTGACTATGCAATTTTGACAACTTGCTGTATCTTGGAAACCGTAAGAGCAAAACTCTTGAAATTTTCAAAAACAGTAAAACTAAAAAATCAAAAAATTATAAAATCGCCGAACCGAAAAAAATCGCCAAAAACAAAAAAAAATCGCCAAAACGAAAAAAAGCACCAAATTACAAAAAAAATTTCTAAGACTAAAATAAATCGCGAATAACCGGAAAAATTGCTAAAATGAAAAAAAAATCGCCAAAATGAAAAAAATGGCCAAAACGAAAAAAACCCCAAAAAACAGAAAAAAATCGCCAAAATAAAAAAACCCCAAAAACAGAAAAAATCGCCAAAATGAAAAAAAAAAATCGCCAAGATGAAAAAAATCGCCAAGATGAACAAAAACCCAAAAACAGGAAAAAAATCGCCAAAATGAAAAAAAATCGCCAAAATGAAAAAAAACCCATAAAAAAAAAATCGCCAAAATTAAAAAAAAACCCCAAAACAGTAAAAAAAATCGCCAAAATGAAAAAAATCGCCAAAATGAAAAAAATCTCCAAAATGAAAAAAAAAACCCAAAAAACAGAAAAAAAATCGCCAAAATGAAAAAAAACGCCAAAATGAAAAAAAATCGCCAAAATGAAAAAAACCCCAAAATAAAAAAAAAATCGCAAAAATTAAAAAAAATCGCCATAAGGAAAAAAATCTCCAAAATGAAAATAAACCCCCAAAAAGAGAAAAAAAATCGCCAAAATGAAAAAAAATTGCTAAAATGAAAAAAAAATCGCCAAAACGAAAAAACCCCAAAAAAACAGAAAAAAATCGCCAAAATGAAAAAAACCGCAAAAACAGGAAAAAATCGCCAACATGAAAAAAAATCGCTAATATGAAAAAAATCTCCAAAATGAAAAAAAGCCCCATAAACAGAAAAAAAATCTCCAATATGAAAAAAAAAATCGCCAAAATGAAAAAAACTCCCAAAATAGGAAAAAATCGCCAAAATGGAAAAAGAATCGCCAAAAAAATTGCCAAAATTAAAAAAAATCGCCAAAATTAAATTAAACCCCCAAAAACAGAAAAAAATCGCCAAAATGAAAAAAAAACAGAAAAAAATGGCCAAAATGAAAAAAAAGCGACAAAACTGAAAAAATCGTTTAAACTGAAAATAACTGCGCGAGTCAAAGTCGCACTTTACTGAATTTTTTAATATTAAAGGAATTAAATTAAACTAAGTTTTTTCTTATTTCGTTTTTGCTTCGTTCACTTTACATATTTTATGTATTTTTTAAAAAACTAGATTGGTATCAATAATCAAAAAAATCCAAGATTATGACTCCAGGGTTGCAAAACTTACACTTTTTGTGTTATGTAAAATTAAATACGTCTAAATAATTAATTTTTCCCTTATAAATTAAAAATATTTTATGCTTCTGAAAGAAAAAATTGGCCTATAAAATTATAAAAATGAAAACCAACGCTCCAGAGATGGAAACTTTGAACTTTTTGTGATAGTAGAGTAACTAAATAAAACTAAGTTTTTTCTTTTTCCTTTTTGCTTTGTTCACTTAACATATTTTATGTATTTTTTAAAGAATTAGATTGGTATAAGGAATTAGAAAAATCCTAAATTATGATTCCAGGGTTGGAAAACTTACACTTTTTGTGTTATTTAAAATTAAATAGTTCTAAAAATTTTTTTCTTTTCCTTTATAAGTTGAATATATTTTATGCTTATGAAAGAAAAGTTTGGCGTATAAATATTAAATATTAAAGTATAAAATTAATTTTTTTTATTTCTTTGTTCATTTAACACACTTTATTAATTTTTTAAATCAGAAAAATCTAAAAGGTTGATTCCAGGGTTGCTAAATTTATTGTTTTTTTTACAAAAGTAACTAGGTAAATTTAGTTTTTTTCTTTTTGTTTACAAGTTTTATATACTTTATGACTTAGAATGAAATAGTTTGGCGTAGAAATTAGAAAAATAAAAGACATAGCTCCAGAGCTGGAAAACCTAAACTTTTTCTGGTATATAAAACTAATTATTACCTTGGTAATTACATATATTCTATATTTTATAAAGAACCTCAGAAAAATTGTTCCAGGGTTGGAGCTTAAAAAGAGTTTCGGTAAAAAAATAACCAAAAATATTTTTTTTCAGTTAAACAGATTTTATGTTTTAGGAAAATCATTACTCAAGATTTTTTATACTTGGTTAATTAATTAATTGGTTAATTTTTTTATGGATATCTAAACTAATTGAAGTATAAACGAAGGTTTGTGCTTATTGAGCTCTCAGCATAATAACTATTAATTTTTAGTAAATGGAAATAAAACTAAAATTTATCGCTAAGGACATAAAGGACATGTTCCGTTTCAGTTTCCTGATACCTTTCCTTTTTGCTGAGCAAATTTCAAACAAATCCTGTAGGAATAAAACGTTTAAATAATACCACGATGTATACCATTTGCAATGGGAAATTTAAATCAAGACACTAAGCAGTTTTGCAACATCAATGATTATTAAATACGGGAAAATATAAAACAAGTTAGTTTACTTGGTATGGAGGTGCAATACTAAGAATATTTTAGAGTTATTAAATAGCAGCACGGTTTTTGAACATCTCGAGGGCGAGTAAACAAGCCCCAATTTATTGGCATTGTATTGACGTGACGTCGATGTTGACTGAAATAAGAGTGAATGTAAAATATATCTTAACCACAGAGTGTAGAGTAAAATATTCAACTATTTCTAATATCGAAAATAAAATAATTGAATCAAATTCTTTAATCGAAAAATACTGAAAAGTCACTTACTATTAATTGCTTTAGAGAAAAAAATTATAAATTTTTTCACAAAACAAATATGTTTGTATGAACGTACGTTGGTAAAGGGTATATAAGATTCGGCACAGCCGAATATAGCACTCTTACTTGTTTTTAAACAAGATTGTGTATATTTAAGAGTTCAAGGTGTGTGCCAAGTTTCGTAAATATTGGTTAAATAGAAGCACATGAAATATTATACTAAAATTTAATAGGCACGCCCCGCCCACTTTTTTGAAAGCAATTTTGTGCCTTTATTAAAGTTTAGGGTGTGTGCCAAGTTTCGTAAAAATCGGTGAAATAGAACCCTGCGAAATATAATATAAAATTTTAATGGGCGTAACCCCGCCCATTTTTTTTAAATAAATTGTGTCTATTTTAGAGCTCAAGGTGTGTGCTAAGTTTCGTAAAAATCGGTTAAGTAGAACCACGTGTAATGTTATAATACATTTTAATGGGCGTAGCCCCGCCCATTTTTTCAACTTAAAAATTTTGTTATTACAAGAACCAAAGATGTTTGCTAGGTTTCGCAGCAATCAAATGAGTAAAAGATCATTAAATCAAATTTCAAAAATTGTGGGCGTGACTCCGCCCATTTTTTCAACTTAAAAATTTTGTAATTACAAGAACCAAAGATGTTTGCTAGGTTTCGCAGCAATAAAATGAGTAAAAGATCAATAAATCAAATTTCACCGAGTTATGGACCTACACACCTAAAAAAAAAAAAGAATAGAGACGAATTGTTAACCTCCTTCTTTTTTTGAAGTCGGTTAAAAAATTAAAGAAGGGAAGTTACAAATAGTGACACAGTTTTTGCTGCAATCTTTATTGATATTTTGTTAATATTAGCTGCTATGCATAACTAAAGTGCTCAAATTCCATTTTCAATTGAAACAAGTAATTTCTCAACAAATTATGAAAATTACGAAGTAAATGCATATTTACTTCTTGATAACTTTACTCATCTGAGCTAATTTCACCATACATAATACCAGCAAGCTGGTACCCATCAGCAAAATATCAAACTCTGTTTGACATCACTACAGCAAAACGTACAATCACACAAAATGCCCATACACGACCCAACCGCTGGCACAAACACTTGATTGCGCATGCATGCTGTTGTAGTGTATGGGCCCCTTTATTTGTTGATGCAAATTGTCTTGCGTCATTGTAAATGCAAAATATCGTAGCTTTTCTTTAAAATCCAACAACAAAATACACACACAATCCCAAGAAAAGCTACGATATTTTACATTTGCACTTACGCAAGACCACTGTTTAGAATGGCGGTATTCGATGTTTGATGCAAATTGTCTTGCGTAAGTGCAAAGGCAAAATTTCGTAGCTTTTCTTTGGATTGTGAGTGTATTTTGTGGTTGGATTTGAAAGAAAAGCTACGATATTTTGCATTTGCACTTACGCAAGATAATTTGCATCAAACATCGAATACCGCCATTATATATGCTTATTTTGCTTAAAATTTTAAAGATTGAGTGTAATTTGACATGTATTTCTTCAAGCAATACCCAGCAAAAATTTTTCAAGATTTTGTAATGGGTAGTACTCTTTTAATGGCTTAAAAAGTAATGAGTGGTACTTATTTATATCATTACGTGAAAGTACTAATTGTAGTACTTTCTAGTTAATAATGAAGGTTATATAGAGAAAAATTTATTACAAAATTTTAGTATTTTTGCATATTATTCAATATACATATTCATATATTTTCTTTGCAAAATTATGATTTTTACAAAATTCTATATATTTTTATTAGCAAATAAATTATTTTTCAACAATTTTAGGTAAAAAGTAATCCACAAAATAACCCATTAAATTTTGAATACTCTTATAGTGTTTTCACACTGACTTGGTTTTAATAAAAATTGGTTTTAATGTTAAAACCAACTGTTAAAACCTGGTTTTACCACACAAATTGTTTTTGTTAAATCCAACTTAAAACCATTTCTGAATTGGTTTTATTTTGGTTTTATGAAATGCAACCCTGTTTTCGCTGTGGTAAATTCAGTGCTGCCAAGTTAAAATGACCGGCAGCAGCTGATAATGTTTATGCCAGTGATTAACAAGAGATGTCGCTTGAAAGATGTTCAGCTTAAAAATGGATGCAGCAGCAACAATAAGTAAAAAATTATGGAAAAATAAGGGTTTTTTGGAAGGAAAACAACAAAAATATTTTCATTGACCTCTGGAAAGTGAAAATAAACAATATGACTAGAGTTTTTCTTTTCCCGGACTTTTTCATTTCCCGGGAAAGCGGGAAAGGTTTTTCGGTTTCCCGGGAAATCCCTGAAATTCCCGCCCAGTATAAAACAATACAAAATATTTTTAAGTTTAATTTATTTCAACAAAAACAAATTATAATTCATGAGATCGATTAGATAATAACGTTTTATACACACATTAGTCAAAAAATAATACCGTTTCCGTTCTTTATATAATAGTAATACATAGATACCAATATTATAAAAAAGAAATTATACGAGTATTATTTAAAAAAAATATTACAAAATATCCCCTTTATGAAAAAATCATTGTTAAACTTAAAGTTGGTTTAAAAAACTAATTTTGTATGGCAAAACCAGTTTTAACGAATGCTTTAACTTTAACAATCGTTTTTGCATAAGGGCATATTTCTTTGAAAATAGGACTTTAGTACAGAATAAGCTGTTAATGCTGTTATCCGTACGTAAAATGGAATCTGCAATTATTTGTATTTTTTTTTATTTTCTTGCTCATTTCTGTTTTATACTTTTATGAATTGTTGTAGAATTAAATTCAGAACGCATGCGTGCCAGATGTAAACTCGGCCTTAGTTGTTGTAAAGCTTTAGCTATTGTGATATTGCCATCACCTTATTATTGCACCATCGCATTCATAAAGTGAATAACGACAATCATCAATTAATGTGTGAATACAAATAAAGCTGCCATTACAAAATCAAAAAATCCCGGGAATTCCCGCACAAATTTCCCGGGATTTCTTTCCCGGAAAATGTGCGGGATCCCGGGAAATTTTTCCCGGGAAATCCCGTATGAAAAACACTAAATATGACATATCGAACCACCGATAAAAAGTTGTATTTTGTGATTTATTTGTACATTTTTTATATACAATAACTTGATTTCAAAGCACTTCTTCACTTTGTATTACTAGTTCCATAATTTTAAAATATTTATTTACAAAATAAAAAATAATTTCCATTTTAGAGCGCATTGTAAAGTTTCTTAGTTTTTCATACAAACAAAAACAGTTGTACAGTTTGTCAAATAAGTGTTATAAAAAGCAGAAAAAAATACAACAACAAACACACGCATTTCTGCAGGAGATTTATTTTATTTTGAGCAAAGTTATTAGACAGTCTGTGAGTTAAAACCTGAATTTAACAAACTTGCAGTGTGAATGCAAAATCAGCTGTTTATGGTTTTAACGTTAAAACCAGGTTTTAACTTGCAGTGTGAAAACACTATTAAGGCAATAAGTAATCTATTAACTTTTGGATATTTGTAGGCGAAAAGTATAGGGTACCGCATACTTTTTGAACTTCTTAAACAAAAATAATGGGTTATTCAGTCAAATTGTATGTACTTACGACTGAAGAGTACATACACTTTTTTGCATTCTAGTAAAAACACTTTTTTGCTGGGTATTTTCAAAAATTTATTAAAACTTTATGAAGTACTGAATTGAGCTTCAGATATTATCTGCCAGTTTACAGAAAACATGTAAAAATTCTCGTGTACCTATTTATATTGAAAGCAAAAACAAAGCACTCAAAATTTGTTTTTGTTTACAATATAAATAGACAACCGAGAATTTTTGCATGGCTTCTATAAACTGGCAGTATCCCGCTGTTTTTATAAGCGAGACGGGCGGCTTGAGTATAAAATTTATATGAAAAGTACTCATATTTTTGAGTGATTTTCATAAAAAAATTTCTAGACGAGTCGTCCGTCTCATTTGTAGAAACAGGGGGTATGTTTTTTAAATGACGACAGAAATTAAATTCAAAAAGCACTCAGCACTAATTTCAAAATTTTTCGTGTCGAAAAGCTCAAAAAGCACTAAGTTGACAATGCTGTGCATAATCTATTAACGTATAAATCCGAAAGGCGCATTAACTACACACAACAACAAGACAACAACACACCAAATTACAACAATAATAATCATGCCGCTGTATTAAACAAAGCGGAACAAATTATCGTGTATTGGTATCTGTAGCAAAAGTAAATTTCGAAAGTATGCAGTTGTTGTTGTATTGCTTTTAATCTTTTTCTTTTATTTTATTGAAAATAAAACCGGCTTATAGACAAAATTTAATTAGATATGTATACACAAACAAACATATACATACATATGTAAGTATGTATATATGTATGTATTTAACAATGTGCATACATTAGGGTGAGACAAATTGTCTGAATGACAAGAAACTAACAAATCGTATAAGAGAAATTAAATATACCGGGAAACTTTTGTCAAAGAACTAAAGTTATAAAACTAAACCATATGCGGTGAATGAAGGTCTTAATGATTATACTTTTTAGAGTTCCGTACACCAAAGGTGAAAAGGACCCTATTGTTTTCGCTAAGCTGTCCGTCTCCCCTTCACAGGTTGTTTTCTCGAGAACTGTTAGAGATACGCTCCTGAAATTTAGACAGAGTATGTAGAACTTCGAGCGCTACAACAACAAATGTATGACACTTAAAGGGTGTTCCAAAACAAGCAACGAAAAATGTAAAAATCCCATGTAATATACATACAATTATATGTATATAGACACTTGAAATTTGCAAAGTTAGTGTATTTTTTATACAGACTAAAACAATTAACACTAAAATTTAAAAAAAAATAAAGGGTGTTCTAGCAGTTAATGTAATTTTGACAACTTGCTGTATCTTGTAAACTGTTAGAGGCAAACTCTTGAAATTTTCAAAAACGCTAAAACTAAAAGATCCCAAAATTATAAAATCGCTAAACAGAAAAAAATCGCCAAAAACCGAAAACAAATCTCCAAAACGAAAAAAGCGCCAAACTAAAAAAATCTCTAAAACTAAAACCGAAAACCGAAAAAATTTCCTGAACAAAAAAAACGCCAAAAAACAAAAAAAAAACGCCAAAACAAAAGAAAAAGCGTCAAAACTAAAAAAAATCACTATAACTAAAATAAATCGCCAAAACCGAAAAAATGCCAAAAAGGCACAAAACTAAAAAACGGCAAAAAAATCAAAAAAAACGCAAAAAACCAAAAAAATCCCAAAAGCGAATAAAAATGCCAAAAACAATACATATTATGTAGGCTAAAGTATCATATAGTATTATTATTAGTTGTCTAGTGTCCGTACGGAACTCTTCGTGTGCGAGTCCAAGTCGCACTTTACTGAACTTATTTTATTTGAGTTAAAAAAATTTTACTAAAAGAAATTGTACAACACTAATGCACATACACACACATATATATAAAATTTAAAGTGCATTTTGCTATAAACTTCATTATAAACTTGTATTTTAATACATAAAATATATGCAAATATTTAAATGTTTGCATTGAAAATTGCTGTCTTCGTAATATCATTAATTTAATTAACAAAAAATAAATCCAATACAATTCGCAGCACTTTTACTGAGTGTGAATACAATCGTTGTGTCCATGGTCTCATATAGCCGTGATCGTCTAGTGGTTAGGACCCTACGTTGTGGCCGTAGTAACCCAGGTTCGAATCCTGGTCACGGCAATGTCCCAAAAGTAGGGCATTGTCACGGGTGAGATCTACTTTTTTTTATAATAGTATATGGTGCTCATTCATAGACTGGAGAGTTACGATGAAAAGAGGAGGAATAGTTATACTTGCCTATAAACTTCAGTGGGCAGAATAGGGGTCTCTGCGTCTGTTCACGCAAATATGCAAAAATATATAAATGTTTATGTAAGCACGCTTCTATAATTTTGGTGATTTTAAACTATTTCATGGAGTCCGATCATGTAAAATATTTACGCAAGATCAGGTTACCGTTTTAATATAGTTTTATTTGTATAAAAAAGTACATGCCAAAAACGTCACGTCTTCACTTGGACGATTATTCGTATAGCTTTAGTACTAATCTTTTCAATTAATGAAAAAAAAAACGAGTAATATATATTATTTTAGAAAAAACAGGCTAAGGGTATTTCCCCTGACAGTAATTTCACATGTATAATATCCCCGCTAATAATTAGCCATTAACATATTGTTTCTGCGTGATAAGATTATTAGAATTTTCATAAGCAATTCTCATATTCTATTTCAATTGAAATATTTACACGTATGTTGTGTGTGCTCGGGTCGTATCGTGTTGAGCTAAATAGACACGAAAGCACATGAAACGATTTTAGATGTAAAATATATATGCATGAATTTCCACATGTACGCATAATGCATTAAACACATTCACCACAGCAAGCTACCGACTACCAAATGTCAAGGATAGAATACACATGTTTATATGAGAATGATTATTTTGAACACAGCAAGGCAACATGGCGACAGGTTGTTGTCTATACTGATTTTGTCGTTGTACTCCAATTAAACTAATTTCTATTTCTTTGGCTACAATGAACAAATCCAGTGTTACCAGTGTAATACAAAATTTTTAATGAATGATATTGTACAATTATTTCATACTATTTACCAGAAACAATATCCTAAAATTGATGTAAAGAATAAATTGATTCATTTTTGTACTTTTACGTGAAATAAGGACAATTTAAAAGAAAAATTAATTTTTATAAATGCAAAATATATGAAAGTGGCAATACTGAACTATGTATTTGTACTTGAATATCGTCTCCAAAATAATTAAGTAGCTGGCCAAACAGAAAATGTTCATATTAAAATCTATGGAAACAAGGTTAATTTAATCTTTTTTCGACTATGATTTTATTTTATATGTGTTTCATGTTGATTCCACATGATTAGCAGTAATCTTCAAAGAAAATGTTTCCTTTTAAAATAAATTTATTTTATGTTGA
Source organism: Tachina lurida (assembly GCA_944452675.1). Taxonomy (NCBI): domain Eukaryota; kingdom Metazoa; phylum Arthropoda; class Insecta; order Diptera; family Tachinidae; genus Tachina; species Tachina lurida. The sequence continues at coordinate 130,455,043 of OX101753.1, read as the reverse complement.
TTTAACACTCCAATAATACTGTTAAATTAAAATGAATATCCATGTTGAAACAAAATTATTTCAAGTTGAAACTAAAATAATGCGAAGAAACATTTTAAATTAAAGTTATTTCAAGTTGAAACAATATGAATTTATTTTAATGTAATCTTTTGTGTGTGTGTTGCTTTGGCTTCGCCGGCCAAGATTTGAACTCGAACTCACCGTCGGGTAGTTAGCGCGCTTACCGCTGCAGCCACAACAACCTTATATAAATATAAATATAAATGTCATCATGAATTAACGTTTAGATTAACATGATTTAAATGATCATTTAACATAAAATTTATTTAAAATTAAAGTTATAGTTTAAAAAAAGAAGCACAAACTGCGAAACTACTTTTGCTTGCCTGGAGGATTTGAATCGGCCACCATTGCTTTTCGCAAGAAATACTTTTTAAACGAAGAAAGCTTGTTTCTTAATATTATTTTTGGGAACAGCACTTCTTTGAAAGGGCGCTTCTTCGAAATGGTACTTTTTTGAAAATGCACTTTTGGGATATAAAAACCTTTGGAAAAGGCACTTTTCGAGAATGGTACTTTATGAAAAGAGTATTATTTCAAAAAAAAACTACTTTTAAGAAAGATATTAACTTACTTAAAGGAAATGGTACTTTTTTAAAGAGAGACAAAAAATACTTTTTAAAAAAGTACTTTTCAGTTGAGATACTTTTTTGAAACGGTACTTTATTGAAAAAGGTATATTCTTAAAATTTGGTTTTTAAAAAGGATAGTTTTGGAAAAGGTACTTTTTGGATAGAATTATTTTTTGAAAAGGTACTTTTTGGAAAAAGTACTTTTTAAAAGAGTTATTATGAAAAATTAACAAATTAATATATAAAAAAATTAGACCAAGTCTACATACATACATAAATACATATCGCATACATATCGCACTTAATCAACAAGAGGGTATTACTCAAAATTTTAACATTTTCAGTAGAGACGAAAAACTATTTGTGGTTACATTTGAGAATTTGAAAATTCGAGTACATCATAGTAAGCAAATGCCATTTGAAAATATATTTACATTAATTTTATTTTAAAATCTTGCAATTATTGGGTAAGAATATCTTTGTTTTGAATAGAGTCATAACTACAAAAATATTTGAGCAATTTTATTATAAAAACAGTCACATTTCGAACTAAAATCATAAAGTAAAACAAATTTTATCAGCGAAAGAGTAATCGGAATACGTTGAAATTTCTTGCAAAAAATTTTAAAAATGTTGAGTTAATACCCTCTGGTTGATTAAGTGCGATATGTATGTGTAAAACTATTATTATGATTATTATTACTATTGTTATTATACATAGTAACGTAGGAGATCACCGCCCAAGAACATGTTTTTGGGTTTTAGAATGTGAAGGGAGTAAATTGGGCTGAAAATATGTAGAATCGGTAACTTTATATCTCCACGACTAAATCAGATATCCCCGAAGTAAATAGTAACTGTTTCTAAAAATATATTCATAATGGAACACTGATACATTTCATCATCAGCATTTACCAAATTCATGCCCAGAGTGTAGTTCCAGATAATGTAAATGTTTGCATTATACAATAGCAATTTTTAAATTGAAATAGTGTACGAGAATTCTTTATACAAAAACTAAGACAAAACTAGATTATTCGGCTTACGCACTCTGCCCTTTATGTGCCGGTGAAATTGCCTTCTCTATCGCTTTGGAAAACGGAAGTTAATTTTTTTTAAATAATGTATAATAATAATTATTATTTATATATTTATTTATGTAATGAATTATAATTTTCCTGAATACGGCAGTTAATACTTACAAACAAGAGAGGTCTGCCTTAAGTGAAAACAAAAAAAAGCAAAAGACCAAAGGTCCTTTGCATCAATAAAAAACTAATGACAAGGAACAGTACTATTATAATTAGACGTGGATACAAGAACTATAATTTAAAAATTTTTATATTAGACTACAATTTATATTAACTGGAACCATACATTGCAGAAATTGCCTCAATATACACAGATAATTTTGAACTTAAAATCTGCGTAAACAAGGTTAATATAATCTTTTTCGGTAAATGATTTTGCTTCATATGTGTTTCATGTTAATCTAACATGATTTATAGTAATTGTCAAAGAAAATTTTTCCTTTGGAAAAAGCTTTATTTCAAGTTGATTTAACATTCACGTACTGTTAAAATCAAAATGAAGAATCATGTTGAATCAAAATTATTTCAAGTTGGAACAACATGAATTTAATTTAATGTAGTAATTGTATATTATTAATTATTTAACTTACGTGTAGTTGAAAATAGACATCAGCAAAATGTTTGTATATAAAATTGGCTTCACTTCACCGGCCAAGATTTGAACTGGGAACTCATCGCGTGGTAGTCAACATGCTTACCTCTGCAGCCACAACAACTTTAAATATTCTTAAAATACACACCAAATATGTAGCATCTTGAATTAAATTTTAATTTAACATTATTTCATTTATCATTTCGACGGCTCCATTCTAAAACATGCTAAGTCAAAAAAACTATTTTTGAGATAAACGCCTCCAAAGATTATTGATGATATCTCGGGAATGTTATGAGATAGAAACTTGAGACTTTTGTAATCATATAATAATTGCAATTGATTTTTTTTAGTTTATTTGAACTTTATAGATTTGTTGTAGATCATAGTTAAAAGTGACTAAGAATACTTAAGATTGTCCTCTTAGTAGACTTAGCATTTATCTGGGGGTCCTTTCTCACCTACAATGGCCCTCTAAGTACATATAGCATGTTTTAGTTGGGAGAAAAATTTAAATTAATTTTTTTTGGACTACTTAATTGCAAACTAAATCATGCTAAGTGCACTTAAAACATTTAAAAGGGAAGTTTTTTAAACTTGACAAATTATGCTAAGTACATTTTTGCTCATAACTTTTGATAGAATAGTCCGATTACTATCAAAATTTTACAGAATCTAAGTTAATAAACGATGAATGAAAGAAATGCTATTCCCAGCATAACATACTATGTCGACTTAGCATGTTTTGGAATGGGGCCGTCGACTTAACATACAATTTATTTTAAAGGTTTCAGTTAAAAAAAACAAACAAAAGGTTTTGACTTGAAAAGTTTTAGTTAAAAAAGAATACAAAATACTTTGACTTGACTCCAGGATTCGAACCTGTGATCCTCCGACTGCAAGACTAGTACACTGCCTACCAGCCAGCAGCAGTTTGTTGGCTGTTTACAAACATAAATAAATTCAGTAAAGTGCGACTTTGACTCGCGCACGAAGGGTTCCGTACGTTGGCTTTGAGCATTTTTTTTAATGGTGTTGTTTTTACGTTTTTTCAGCTGAAATAATTTTTTTTTTTATTATTTTTCGCTTTTTTCTCGTTTTGGCGATTTTTTTAATTTTGGCGATTTTTTTTTAATTTTGGCAATTTTTTTCATTCAGGCGATTTTTTTCATTTTGGCGATTTTTTTTTTATTTTGGCAATTTTTTTCATTTTGGCGATTTTTTTAATTTTGGCGATTTTTTTATTTTGGCGATTTTTCCGGTTTTTTGCGATTTATTTTCGATTTAGAAATTTTTTTTAATTTGGTGCTTTTTTTTCGTTTTGGCGATTTTTTTTTTTGATTTTGGCGATTTTTTTCGGTTTGGCGATTTTACAATTTTGGGATTTTTTTGTTTTACCGGTTTTGAAAATTTCAAGAAGTTTGCTCTTACGGTTTCCAAGATACAGCAAGTTATCAAAATTACATAGTCAAAATTACATTAACTGATGGTGCACCCTTTAATTAAAATTTTTTAAATTTTAGTGTTAATTGTTGTAGTCTGTATAAAAATACACTAGCTTTACAAATTTCAAGTGCATATACATACAATTGTATGTATGTATATTACATGGGATTTTAACATTTTTCGTGGCTCGTTTTGGCACACCCTTTAATTTCCAACTCTCATGTATTTGTTGTTGTAGCGGCCAAGGGTCTACACACTGTGTCCAAATTTCAGGTCCGTAGCTCTTACGGTTCTCGAGAAAATACCCTGTGACGGACAGACGGACGGACGGACAGACGGACAGCGTAGCGAAAACAATAGGGTTCCATTTCACCTTTGGTGTACGGAACCCTAAAAAACAACAACAATACAAAAACAACCTACACAACTAAGCACCAAAGTGTATTGCAGCTATGAACAAAGCAAATAAACACCAACACACTTAAACAATATATTATTTCTTGTAAATTTAATGTGATTTGAATGAGTTTGAATCAACCTTTTTGCAAGTTGATTTTACATTGGCACTTTTTTCTGTGTGTAAGAAAAATAGTTCCTTGAATTAAAATTTTCCAAAAATTCAACTAAATGTAATTAATAAAAAATAACTATAACTTTTAAATGAATTAAAATATATTTATCATATTATTCGCGACAAATGTAACTTGCAAATTTGATGCATATGCAATTTCTTTAATTTTGTCATAAGATTTGTGCAAATTGTACAAAAAGTAAAACCTTATGTGTGCAAATATTTCAATATTCATGCACAAAAAAAAATTCAGCGCTTATAATATGTATAGAACACAACATTAGTTACTCTTCTATTAAAATTTAAAATTAACAAAAATATTTGTTAGTACAAAAAATGTTTAACTCGATATACATACATACATACATGCAGTATACAGTGTATATATATTTACAATAGAAATCAAATTGGGAACATCAGATAACGAGTATTAAAAATCTTTGTTTTTATTTTCAACAAGTAGAAATTTAATAATATGCAGCATTTCGATCAATCAAGCTCACTAACTGGTAAAATGGAAAAAAATTATATTGATAGAGGCAGTTAAAATCTTGGTTTAAGCACATTTGCAACTTTCACTCCACTACTAATAAAAAAATTTAATTAAATTTGAAGCAAAGCTAACTAAAGACAAACTGAAATGAAACCTTATAAGAGACTTTAAATAGCTTTGATATCGAAATTCACATAGCCGTGATCGTCTAGTGGTTAGGACCCTACGTTGTGGCCGTAGTAACCCAGGTTCGAATCCTGGTCACGGCAGTGTCCCTTAAGCGGGCTACTGTCACGGGTGAATTTAAAATATTTTATTGATGTCTTAAATCGAATCTTAAGTTTTGATTGGTAAGCTCACGTTTTAAGTGTTTTTGTTTCAATACCATGTTTTTGTTCATTTGACACACAGCAGCAATATTTTTTTTTATAATTTATATATTGTAAATGGTTAGCTATTCTGATTTGTGACTTTTTTCAAAACATAGATATTCTTCCCCATTAATTGCCAGGTTTTAAAATAAAAACAATGTAAATATATTTTCAAATTTTATTTGCTAACCATGATATATTTGAATTTTCAAATTTTCCTAAAATGTAATGCATTAAACACATTCAACACAGCAGGCTACGGGCTACAATCTGTCAAAAATAGAATACACACATTCTTATGGTAACAATTATTTTAACGACAGCAGGCTACACGACTGCATGACCACCGTTGTAGCTGTCGCCAACTTTAAACTAATTTCTATTTCTCTGGCTACAATGAGCAAATGCAGTGTTACCAGTATAATACAAAATGGTGAATGAATGATATCGTACAATTATTTCATACCATTTACTAGAAACAATATCCAAAAATTGATGTAAAGAATAAATTGATTCATTATTGTACTTTTATGTGAAATAAGTACATTTTAAAAGAAAAATTAATTTTTATAAATGCAAAATATATGAAAGTGGCAATACTGAACTATGTATTTGTACTTGAATATCAGCTGCAGATGGTGCTGCTGCCGTCTCCAAAATAATTAAGTAGCTGGCTACGAGGCAAAAAATGCTGCTAGCGGCATTTGAAGTCGTGTGTTCGTGTAGCCTGCTGTGGTTAATGTGTTTAATGCATAACCACAAACAGTTTTTCTTCTCTAATGAAAATTTTAAAATTTTGAGTTAATACCCTCTTGTTGAGCAAGTGCGATGTGTATAACGTTTCTAAACGCTATACAATTTTTGCAATAAGTCCTGAAATATTATTGAGCATATAAAAATATTTCATATAACGTTAAAAAGTATGGAAACTCTTCTCTTAACATGATTTTTTCTAAGAAATGCCGAAAATAAGATATTCAACAATTTCTGTCCAGCAATACACATTGTCATTCTACTGCAATGCTACTAGTAAGATTTAAATTAATTTAAATAAGCAAAATATATAATATTACTTTAAGATTTCACATAGCCGTGATCGTCTAGTGGTTAGGACCCTACGTTGTGGCCGTAGTAGCCCAGGTTCGAATCCTGGTCACGGCAATGTTCTGCAAATGTAACATTGTCACGGGTGAAATTGTATTTTTAAAAATTGCTTTACACAATTCAATTAAATTCGAGCACTAAAATCAAGTTTCAAAAGTACATACATTGTATGTATATATTTATGTATATCGTCACCTAAAATCCAAAAGGCCGTAACAACCAAAAAATTCAAAATAGACTTTTTGATTGATTATGATGTGATTAACCAAAATACATATTTTCCTAAAATTTTACTCACATATTCAAAAATACCGATTTTATTCATAATTCAATTTGGCACCTAACATATAAATAGTATTAAATTTATGAAGTTTTTTGCTTCTCCTGAAAAATAGTAAAAAGTGTACTTACGGCCTTTTGGATTTTGATATGTATTTCAAAAGTTGAATGAAATTGAAGCAATGCAGCCAAATATGGGTAAAATGGGTAAAATTCCCACTGAATATGCAACATTATTTAAGACTATTTAATCTTATTATGTATAATACAAAAGTACGTTTATTTGTTATGGGTAAACTCTTCAATGTCCCAACAGATTTTCGCCTTCCACCCCGCAAAATACTCGTAAAAGACCTGTGCGTGTTTATATATATATTCTATCCTGGTAAATGCTACGCCCCTTTCAGAAATAGTGATTTGTCCGACAGATGGCGCAATTTTTAGTTTTTTTGTGTTTTTGCACCGTAACTCAAGAACCGATTTTGACCAAATTTCACATACATGCTCTATAGGGCGTGAGTAGTGTTTCTGTGTAGTTTGAAGTTCGTCCGACAGATGGCGCTATGATTTTTTTTTGTGTTTTTGCACCGTAACTCAAGAACGTAAGGAGTGTTTGTGTGTAGTTTGAAGTTCGTCCGACAGATGGCGCCATATTTAGTTTTTTTTTGTGATTTTGCACCGTGACTCAAGAACTACTGCACCGATTTAGACCAAACTTTATGTACACGCTCTATGGGGCGTGAGGAGCGTTTCTGTGTAGCTTGAAGTTCCTCCGGCAGATGGCGAAATATTTAGTTTATTCGTGGGCAAAATCCAATTTTCATATTGTACCACCAATGCCATATACAACACTAATGTTTGCTTAGGGCCAGCAACGCGGACCGGGGTCAGCTAGTATTTATATATAATAAAAGCAATGAATTTCAAGAGAAAGAAACTGCATTTAAATTTGAAAGATAAAAGCGACATGGAAATTAATTTTTCCATAAATTAATAAATCATATTTTATTTTCGAAAAAAAAATTACCATCTAAATATATTAATTTGGAATTAAACTTCACAGCAGTTTAATATTGACTACCAAATGATATTTGATGTTTACTATATAAAAAAGTTAGTTTAACAAATATATAAAGTAAGCCCAAAATAATAAATAAAATTAATCTTAAATTTAGCATATGTGACTTTCTCCGAGAAATGGGACCTAGAGTGGATTCTGGTACCTATAAGGGTGTAGAATAAGATGAAATGAGTTAGATTTCTGATTTCATAACTAACCATACCAAATCGCATCTCCCAACTGAAGGAGTGTTCAAAGTGATAATGCTTCATTTTCACACACTGGGTCTTTTTTCTCTTTTTTTGACATTTATCAAAAAATTTTTATCGAAAACAAAATCCATCAACTGATTTGTTTCCAAGACGACAACCAAATAACTGGAATGTAGCCAATTCACACACTTTTTCAACCAGACCGTAGCTAATTCACTCACCTTTTGTTGTACAGGGTAGTACAAAATAAATAAAAACATTAGATTCTTATTAGATTTCCTACAATTCTACTGAAAACTTAAATTTCGTTTTGCATGCGAAATCTGAAAAAAGCAGCTTGATTTAGCTCGAACTCTCGAAAATACTAGATTTCGAGACAATGTAAATGCACTTTAATTGCACTTTAACTGAAAAATGTCCAATAGTGCATTTACACTGTCTCGAAATCTAGTATTTTCGGAATTTCGAGCTAAATCAAGCTGCTTTTTTCCAGATTTCCCATACAAAACCAAATCTAATTTTTCAGTAGATTTGTAAGAAGTCTAATAAAAATCTAAAGTTTTTATTTATTCTTTACTACCCTGTACAGCAAAAGGTGAGTGAATTAGCTACGGTCTGCTTAAAAAAGTGTATGAATTGGCTACATTTCAGTTATTTGGTTCTAGTTTTGGAAACAATTCAGTTGATGGGTTTTGTTTTGGATAAAAAAATCTTGATAAATGTCAAAAAAAAGTTTGTGTAAACGGTATAGATTTTCATAAAGATTTTAAATTAAAATATGCTAGATTTTGTGCTGATGTAAATGCCCTACAAAACTACAACCAAGCAACTGCAATGTAGCCAATTCACACACCTTTTTAAGCCGGCCGTAGCTAATTCAATCATCTTTTTTTTTATTGTTGCACAGGGTAGTAAAAATAAAATAAAAATATTCGATTTTGAGTAGATTTCCTACAAATCTATTGACAAATTAAATTTCTTTTTGTATGGGAAATTAAATGTAAAAAGCAGCTAGACTTAGCTTGAAATCTCAAAAGTACTACATTACGAGATAATGTAAATGCCCTATAAATAATAATTTTAAGACAAAATTTAATGGTAATAATCAGGGAAACCATAAATGCGCATTCAATATGCACTAAAAACGTCAAAATATGTACTTAAAAGTAAAAAATATGCTCTTAAAAATAGAATAAATTGGTTTATTTGTAAATGAAAAAATATTTTTTAATCAAAAACTCAACAACATTTGCATATAAAATAAGACAAAAAAATAAACAAAAAAAGAAAACAAAATTAACAAAGAATAACTGGGTTGGAAGTGCAGGTTAAATAAAACAAAATTACCATACAAACAATACAAATTAATATTTATTGGATACATAAGAATTTAACTTCAATTTCAAAAGATCACGATATCAGAATTAAGGCTTTGGAACTGTATTTTGGAAAGATAAGACAATATTTTGATTTATAATTTTTATTGCAATAAATAACAAAATATTGACCTAGAATTTCAAATAAAAATCGTTTCTGTCTCATCTAAGTGAACTTTTATACATCGACAATGTTTCTTTAACGTCTACTCGGGGCAGAATTTGTCACAAATAGCAAAATACAAAAATATTTGTATTCAAACTAACGTCCGTAAAACTGCGTAATATATATATAGGAACAGAGATCTAGATGGCGAAAAATAAAAATGTTCATCAACCCCTTAACTTGAAGTATATTAACCCAGATAGCGCATGAAAAATGTTTTCTTTAAAACTTAAATTTTTATTTCGAAGATAGAATTTTAAATTTTTTTTTGGAATAGGGTGTCCTTTTAAAATGATGGTTCTGCCAAGAGGGTTAAAAATAAACAAATTATATAAAGTATCAAAATATGCTCTAAAAGCGTAAATTATCGGATCTGTTCTGAAAATCACGGTGATTTCAAAAACAAACTATTAATAACTGACTTGTTAGTGGATTTTTATTGCATTTTAAGTTTTTGTCATATATAATAGAATATTTTATTCCAACTTCCATCGCTATAGTTCGTGAAATTTACAAAATCTGTGATTTAAATTTTATCAATTTGTTGAAATCACCGTGATTTGACATGTCGTGATTTGCAGAACAGGCCCGTATGCTCTAAAAATTCGAAAATATGCTAAAAATATGCGTGTAAAACTGATATATGCAAAAACATGCTTTAAGGGGTAAGATATGCAAAAGTATGCCAAAATTCATAAAAATTTCTGAAACGGATAAATATCTTGTCCCCCCATCAATACGTGACCCAAGAAAAAACATGCAATTGCATATTTGCGGTTTCCCTGGTAATAATCTTTTTTGTATTCTGTTTTTATTTCAAAACAAAAATATTCATTAATTTAATTTTGCAGAAATGCTCACTTGTTCAAAAGTATTTTCATTTTATAATTTGTGTTCTCATTTCCTGTGTGATTTTTGTAAGTAAGAGGTAAGTAAACTTTAATAGTTTTGAACGAAATACTTAAAGTTAAATCAAGAATCATTATTCTAGCATTTTTTCATAAGTGAATTTCTGGTATCCTTTGTGATTTCAAGGTAACCTCTTGAGTTTCATTAATAAAATGTGTATTGTATATATGAAAATGCACGAGTAAAATATAATTAATAAAAATATCGATTTTTTTTTTTTTTGGAATAAAAATGCTTTTTGTTAAAGGGGGGGGGAGGGGTTTGCTTGAGAGCAGCGAGAAAGTACCTAGCAGCGCTACTTGTGATACAGAAAAAATTAACATTAATCTAACTGGTTTGATATGATTTTTCAATACATCTATCATATTAACACATAAACGTATGACCTTTTCTTACCCAATCTAACCGCATTTTTTGTTATAATAATTTAAAGCATAAGATGCTTCGGAGTTACGTCTGACTGCACTGACTGCATTGCTCTAATTTCATTTAACTTTTGAAATACATATGTGCATATGTATATGTACATAACTACACATAATGAATTTTTAAAACTTGAATTGTGTAAAGGAATTTTTAAAAATACCATTTCACCCGTGACAATGTTCCATTTGCAGAGCATTGCCGTGACCAGGATTCGAACCTGGGTTACTACGGCCACAACGTAGGGTCCTAACCACTAGACGATCACGGCTATGTGAAATCTTAAAGTACCGTTATATATTTGATATAATCAATTCGATCACATTTAATTAAAATATGTTTGAACTAATATGTTTCCTTCTATTTTTGTTTTTTTATATGCAAAAAATTTCAACAAGTTAACGGTACTTTAAGATTTCACATAGCCGTGATCGTCTAGTGGTTAGGACCCTACGTTGTGGCCGTAGTAACCCAGGTTCGAATCCTGGGCACGGCAATGCTCTGCAAATGGAACATTGTCACGGGTGAAATTCTATTTTTAAAAGTTTATCGCTAATTTAACTAGTTTTAACAGTTAAACATTTTTTAAATTTACATTATAGGAGTTTCATTACTTGGATTAGATAAAGAATAGATAAAAGCGCAACAGTAAAGTTTAATCTGTGGTATTTATTCGAAACATGTCAAACATATATATTGAGATTCAAGAGCTGGGCTCATAACATCTTTTGTTATCTCTGAAAGTGTTTTGGTTTTTGTAACAGAAAAAGAAAATAAAATTAGCAATGGCGAAGTAAGAAACTAAAAAAAAAATTGGATTATTGAGTTCTTATTTCAACTTTGATATTGGTTGAACTTCTCATTATTTTTAAATGAAAGTTTAACATAATAAGTTTAACATTTATTAACGCACTAATAATCCCAAATTATTATTTTACTTAATTAGTAAAATAATTTTTTATTAAAAATATATTGAAATTGATTATTGAGGGGCTTAGCTGGATCCTATGCTAATTAACATAATAACTCTAGTTGCTCTTAGAAATTTTTGGTTAAACGTTTCCTGATTATCAGCATTAGCAACAGTGAAATGTGCATAAGATCCAGCTAAACCCCCTCAACAATCAATTTAAAAGTATTTTTAATGAAAAAAAAACATTTTACTTAATAAGTAAAATAATAATTTGGGACTATTAGTGCATTGAGAAATGTTAAAATTAGTTTTGTTATTCAGTCGACTCCGCTTTACTGAAAATAACCAAAACCCAATTTTTTTCCCAGTTATCCGATTTTTGCTCTAAAACGTAGCTCGGATTATTGAAATTTGTTACAGTTAAGCGTACTGCTTAACATGAAACACATATGAAGCAAAATCATTACCGAAAAAGATTAGATTAACCTTGTTCAAGTAGATTTTAAGTTGAAATTTTTCTGTGTGTACATACATATGTATATATTTAAATAAATGTAGCAAGGAATTATTGGTTGAATTTAGCCAAATTCATACCAACGAACACTATTTAAAGGGTCTTCCAATGTGTACTTCCGAACTTTCACAGTTGAAACCGGCCATATTGTTATATCAGTCGAATTGGCTTATATTTATGCAGTATATTTTTTTCAAAGCATAATGAAGTGATATAGTGTGCAAACGATGAAATTGTTTTATCAACATTGTTGTTCTGTTCAGGCGATGAGACCCATTTCTTGTCGAATTTCGAACATTAACAATTCACATGAGATCCAAGAGCGTCCAATGCATCCCAAACAGCGTGACCATATTAGCTTATTTTGAGCTAAATTTAGCTTATTTCTTTCAGATTTAGCTTTAAAATTTCCATTTAGCTCTTAGCTTATTTTTTAGCTTTTTTAAAAACTCATTTAGCTTTTTTTGGCTTTTTTTTAGTCTAAATTGCGTGTTCTCTAAAAATATATTAAAGACATAAACACCTTATAAAAATTATAGTCTTTTAATATTGTAAAATAGTTTACAATAAATACAAAATGTAAATTGTACAACAATTTTATAACAGAAATGGAAAGTTGAAAAGTAGTAGATAATGGCAGAATGGTTAGAATTACAATGGAAAAAGTTAAATTCATTTTAGTGGTCAAAACACTTTTTGAGTTTTTTAGGTATAAAATTATTTGACTTGAGTTGAACGTTCATTCAGCGGCATCAATTAACTTAAAACGAAAACCTGAAATATCCTTAAGCCTGGATAACACTATGTACCGATTTTCGTCGGCCACCTCAATAAAGTCATAAGTAATAAGCCAAAATGTTTTTACATTTTTGAAAAGTTTTTAAGATTATTTTGGGAAAGTTTTTGTTTTGTTCTTCATTAAATCTAAAATATAATAATTGATAAATAATTTCATTAAACAAATATTCAATGTGTATAATAAAAAAATATGTTAGTGTAATATTTAATGATAGTTTAGCAATAAGAAACTATTGAAAAGTGATCAAAGATGTAGAAAAAAGTTTAGCTTTATTTTCTGGCCTAAGATTTAACTTTTTAGCTTATTTTAGCTTTTTTTCAAACGTGATTTAGCTTAATGCTATTTTAAAATCTGGTCACACTGATCCCAAAGCAGTCACGGCTTGGGCTAGTGGCGTCACCGGCCGTTTTTCATGGAAAATCCTATATTTCGGACGCGTGCCACCCAGCAAGGGCTTAACGGACATTTACATGATGTGATCTCTCACACATGCTGTATTTTATTTAAATTTAAAGATATGAAGCGCTTAATGAAACCCTCTTCATATATGATTTAATCCAAAGTTGTATATCTCTAAAACAAAACGTCCGTTTTGTACATACTACACAAACGTTTTAAAAAGTTTGAAATTCAAATAAATATATAAAGAAGCATATAAAAAAATCCCGGATATTCCCACCAAATTTCGGAAAAATTATTGGTTGTTGTATAAGATTGTAAAAATTGTCCATAAAAATACTAAGTACAAAATATGTGCCTCATTGCGGCGAATCATAATAAATCCTATAATAACCCAACGAAAATAATATGCACTTGGTAAGAGTACCATAAATACTTGTATTTTGAAATTGCATATGCTATAATAAACTTTTGTTTTACTATTGTATGAGCTATAATATAAAACATTTAAGCCAATGAGAATTTTGCGCTTAAAAATCTCCCACTATTAACGCAGCTCCTGATAGCAGCACCGTATCGGCGGCCTCTGTGGTAGGCACTTCCAGCTCACACAGTAATTTTTCTCGTTTCGCATTTGCATATACCGGCAAATAAGTCGATGATATAGTAGTTGGACTGCTTTTTGCTATTGTTGTTAAATCATTTAATCGATTATCTTTTTCTCTGAAGGTAATGGTGAATTGTGGTGATTTGTCTTCTTCCGTGAGAATGTCACTAGAGCGAATTATTAATTTTCCATGACTAAAAGCAGCGCCGTTTACCTATGGTGTTAAAATAATGAAGAAACAAGAAAAGTTTGGACATGAACCAATATAATGTGAAAAATATATTGTAATAGATTAAGTAAATTTTAAACATTTCGTCGGTTGCTTATTTGTTTGCGGCACAGTATATTAAAAATACATTAAGTCTGCAGCAAACCAATAACCAAGCGGCGATTTTACATTGAGGAATATGACATGGCAGAAATTTTTTCACTTCTCTTTTGGTCTTGCCACAAACAGGGTGACCGATGACATTTTTCAGAAAGTGGCACCAAATGGGGATTTATCAAAAAAAACAGGGGCAAAATTAAAAAAAAAACGAGAAATCTATATGAAACTTTTTATTTTTAATGTTTTTTTTTTTATATAATTCACTCCAAGGCAAATTCATTTCCAGGTAATATCAGGATTACAAAAACAATGAAAAAATACAACAATGAAAAAAAACAACATGGGCTGTAGTTCATCCAAAACTTCAAACATATAATTTCTTTAATATAATAATAATAAAAATTATTCACATAAATTTGAAAATATTTCTTCACGGCAGCTACCACTAACAAAATTTGCAACGTTTAGCACTTTTCACAATTTTTTAATAGTTTTTTCATATTTTTAGATTTGTTTTCACAGAATTTTTTTAATAAAATATTTTTCATATTGAAATTTTTTTACATTTTCTTTTAATTTCTCTTTCGTAAAAAATTTTTGAAGTTTCGGATGAACTTTAATTTGAAAAAAAAAAATAGCTCAGCTGCATTTCCGCTACTACCTTGTGAATGTGCCTTGATTCACTCTAAAAAAAGGGAGAAAAAAAGTGGCAAGGCAGTCCAAAAAGTGACACGGCAGTCGAAAAAGTGGCAATTTGATACTTTAGTCGGTCAAACGGTTACGCTGGCCACAAGCTTTTTACATTTTAGTAATTCCGTGGTTTCTTAAGTTGAACAGCCAGCCTGTTTGTGTAAGACGTTGACGATGGAATTCTTGACGTTTCTGTAATAGAATAAAGAAAAATTGTAAAAGTTTCTTTTAGTCTATTACAGAAACGCTAAGATTTCTATCGTCTACGTCTTACACAAACAGGGGGAAAATGTATGGCAATTTTAATATGGAAAAATTGTGAAGATGGAACAGAAACTTAATAATATTAATGTAATATAAGTGAATTTGCTAAGAAAATAATTAAGTTTATTTATTAATTAACATTATATTCTGTAATTAAATTTGCAAAGTATACGAAAAAAATTATATAAATGTAAATGAATTTCAGTAAAACTGTGGAAAGGTTTATACCGCGTACAAAATTATCAATAAGACTTACATTGTCTGAAAAGTTGCGAAAAATAAAATAAGAGAAAAAAAAATATTTGGTACGGCAAGTCATGTACTATCTTCTTCACAGAGGATATATATTCTACTTTGTGATCTCCTTTCCACCACCAACAAACAATGTCTATTACCTTCTTAAATGTAAAAGGGGAATTATAAGTACATAGTAAAAATACACTGCTAAAACTGTTTGGTATTTATCACTCATAGAAATTAGGTATGTAATGAATACCAGTTTAGCGAATTCGAAAGCGAATAATACATTTTAATTTTTGCGAAAGCGAATGCGAATGCAAATATTACAATTCGTTAAAATATCACATGCAAATAAATTTATATAAGAGTAAGTATAGATAATAATTAATACTAAGTTTACAAAATGTTAGGCAAACAACCCATTCGTACTTTGGCCCTAAAGCCTGGTACTTTGTTTAATATTTCATGTGAAATGCTGCTAAAATAGATATTAAGGAAACTTGGAATGAATTTTTCCAGAAAAAATCTTGCAGAAGTAGTACTCTTGGAAAAAACATATGAGAAATAATATGACTGGCACTTGTTTCATGTGGAATTTACAACAAACAAGGACTAGTTAATATTGTTTCGATTTGAAGTAATGAATGGTAATCAACATTTTTTCAAAAGTTTGAACAGACTAGTCTTAAGCAGAAAATATTTTCTCGCAAATCAAACACAGACTTGTATTTTTCAAAAACTGAAAAATATTTCCAAACACTGCTGGAATTTGGTTTCATTTTGATACTTATGAGAAATTATTTATAGAAAAGTTTTCCTCCAAAGTTTTAAAGCTTTGATTAGACTGATTTACTTGTAAGTACATATACATATGTATATATCTTTTTTATGTTGGGTTAAAATAATTTTCGATTTTCTCACGTTTGTTAATCACAAACTATTGTCTCTGGTATTCGCTTGAAATGTTCGCATACATTTTAGCGAATGTAAAAGCGAATGCAAATAGCAAACGTTGGCGAATAATTTGCGAATGCGAAAGTGAATGCAAACATTCCTTACATCCCTAATAGAAATTAAATTTTTTATTTTGTTAAAAAATTTCCTGTACATATTTTCTAAAGACACAAAGAAACTTAAATTATATGGAACGCTTATAACTTCAATAGGTTAAAGGGCGGGGCACAATGAATCCGTCATGCGTTAAACTTCGCCTTTTTCAACTAACAGCTAAGTTGAAATACATGGTTTCATATGAGGTCGGTTACATTCAGTACGTGTCCGTCAACGCAAAGTAAAAAATTTGGTCAACTTTCAACTTTTTGCTTACGTTGAGTAGTTTGACAGATATTGGTTGGTTTTTTTGTATGTTCTCATTTAGGTTTTTGTGTTTTGTGGCAGCAAAAATAAGATTAAACAAAAGAAATAAACGGAATAAATAAAACAAGTTGAATTTAATAAATAAAATGGAGAATCAACATATATACGCTATTCTAATGCTTCCGTCAATAAAGTACTCATAGTGCCAACCTTCTCCGTCATTGCGTTAATATTAGTTGAAAAAGGCGAAGTTTAACGTATGACGGATTCATTGTGGCCCTGCCTTAATACTTAAAGGTGGAGGTACATACCACGCATTACGCGACAACGCTTTTCTGGCTTGTTGAACGTTTAACGCTATACAAATGGAAAGTTACACACGACGCTTTTGCTCCTTTTTTAGTTGTAAAATTAAAATCCTTTGCCGGTTAGTTTTTTGTCTTGCATTTACGTCATACTTTTCTCTAAATATTTAATGAATTTTTTTATCCATTGTTTAATAAAAAAATTAATTTCTAATAATTTGTGCGTATGTTAGCTTATGAATCTGGTAACACTAGCTGTCATTTTGTACACAACGCGTGAAAATTGGAGAATGTTCAACTTTTTGCTACGTACGCGCGTCGCGAACTTCTCTATGTAACTTGCCTTATAATAACACACTATTTCAACTTTTTTGACAGACGCATGTATTGCAAAAGCGCATTGAACGCGTGTTATGTACTTCCAACTTAATAGCTCTAAAAACGCACGAAATTTTGCAATACACTTTAAAATTGAAATTATATTATAATTTGTAAATTAATATTTTAATATTATGGAACTAGTTGTACAAAATCAAAAAGTGCTTGCAAATCAAGTTGTTTTACTTGAGTTGGGACATCTACTACTTGTACCGTTTTGCTTAAGTTTTGTGAAGAGGTTTGATTAAAACTTCATCCACTTTATATAAAATATTTTATTATTGACATACATATGTATTAATATAATGTTTTTCCCCTAACAAATTTAGAATAATTTAATTCCTTTCGTATTTCAATAAAACTCATTTATCTTTTTATATCGAAATTATCTGCTTTGCGTTTGTAAAGCGGCAGGATACACGATCAAAATACATGACGCAAGCATCGCATATGTCTGGATGAAGGTCTCAGCAATAACTCAAAAGTACTACAACTGTTCCAGTTTTAATTCAGAAAGCGTCAATTGAAATTTAGTTTTATCAATTTAAGTTCAGAAAACATCAATTGTAATTTAGAAAGTGCAATTGTCATTCAGAAACTGTCAATTGTAATTCAGAAAATAATAAATATTATAAGGGCACTGCTACACGCTCAATACATATTGTGATATTTGGATTGCGATCCATTTTAATGGATTGATGGATCAGGAGCATATGCTACATGTTCAATATTTATCGCGTCAGTACTGACGTTATTTTTGTGCTGTGCGGATCGATTATTAATAATAAATTTATTAATAAGCTTTAGCCGGCGAGTCCCACAACTCCGGCAATGCCTCCAAATTAAAAATAAAGTCTCAAAATAATTTTTTCAGTCGTTGATTCTGATTCCACTGGCAGAACCCACTCGCTTTCACTATCTTCTGCCAAACAAACTTGACACAAATGTAATAAACTTTTTTACTTTTTATTTGTTAAATTTTTTGCACTTCGTCTTTTTTAGTTGTTTTATTTCACTTCTTATTAACGTATTGCGATCTAATATTATGAAAATGCTACACGTTCAATATTTATCACGTGATCTGTGATCTAGATTCCATAATTTAGGCCTTTCTGATATATATACATATATCGTCATTAGAGATGCTAATCGGTACTGCTAGGAACACAACTGGGACGAACGACGAATTTTTCGGTGCGAACTTTCGTCATAAAAAATAAAACACATGAGTGCATATGAAAATGAACACAACACCGCCGTGCAACGAAATTCGTCGTGCGTGACGAATTCTGACATACATTCATTTCTAATTTGTACGCCGACGAACGACGAAAAAACAATTTTCTCTCTCTCACTGTCTGTCTTTGTACACAAAACAACTAACTTTATCA
The DNA here is from genome assembly GCA_944452675.1 of Tachina lurida. Classification (NCBI taxonomy): domain Eukaryota; kingdom Metazoa; phylum Arthropoda; class Insecta; order Diptera; family Tachinidae; genus Tachina; species Tachina lurida. Next base: position 130,436,173 of record OX101753.1, on the reverse strand, counting down.
AATATAAGAGAGGAATTCGCTGCATAAATTCGTCGTTGTTGTGCTTCACATGACGAATTTACTCTTATCGACGAATTCGTCGACGTGGACGAAATTCGTCATTCGTCCTAATTGTGTTCCTAGCAGACAGGTTTTTTGAAATCCCGGGCTTCGGGATTTAGTGATGGAGTCTCGAAATCCCGAACCGGAACCCGGGATTTTCGGGACTTACAAAATCCCGAAAACATTGTGCACAAATGTGCATCTTTATATTGAAAATGATATTTTAATTTGACAAAATATTTTTTTTGGATAATTAAATGGTACTTATACAATTCAGACATTTAATTGCAAATTTTCATTGAAAATTGCAATGTTTGTACCATTTTTCATAGAAAAGAAAAAGCCATAAGATATATTATGTACATATATACAATATAGTATTATCTACGAAAATATTTATTTAAAGCAAATTTTTTATTTTAACTTTTTATAACAGGGAGTTTCTTATAATTTTTGATGTAGAAGATGACAGCCAAAAACATTATTTATGCAAAAAACGGGATTCAGATAATCCCGAAAATCCCGGGCTTTAAAATTAAAAAAATCCCGGGCTCCGGGATTTGAATAGTCCCGAAAATCCCGGGATTTCCCGTTTAGCATCTCTAATCGTCATCCATCAATACTGCATCCTACACGTTCAATAAATATCACGATACTGGATCCCGTTCAATATATATTGAACGTTTAGCAGTGCCCTAAAGAAAAATTCCTACATAAAAATTTGATGACCAAAAATTATATAAAAACATACACCACTCTTGTAGATAGTGCTTGTCCTATCCGCAGAGCAGTAATTATTGGAAAATAACCCATTGAGAGGAAAAACTTATAACAAAATAGTTTTTTCTATAATAAAATTAAAATAAATTCATAGTTATTGAAATTTGTTCTATTACTGAGTTACAATTGACACTTTCTGAATTAAAATTGATGTTTTCTGAATTTAAATTAGCGATGCAACGAATGTTCGCATTCGCTTTCGCATTCGCAAATAATTCGCTTGCTTTTGATATTTGCATTCGCTTTTGCATTCACTAAAATGTATGCGAATATTTAAGGCGAATACTAAAGAAAAAAATATTGGAAATATTTTCCAGTTTTTGAAAAAGAAAAGGCAGTGTTTGAATTGCGCGAAAATATTTTCTACTTAGACAGTCTGTTAAAACTTTTGAAAAATGGTAAGCACATCATTACTTCGTTCAAAAAATTGTAAATGCAAAAATATTAACTAATCCTTCTTTTTTTGCGAAACAAGTGCCACTCATATTATTTCGCATGTAAACTTAAAATGTTGAAGATATATTTCATATGTTTTTCCCAAGATGAACAGAGTACTACTTCTGAAAAAAAATTTCATGATCAATTCATTTCAATTTTTCTTAATATGTATTTTGGTAGCATTTTACAGGAAATGTTGAACGTAGTACAAGGTCTTAGGGCCAAAGTACGAATGGGTTGATTGCTTAACCTTTTGTAAATTTATCTTTAATTATTATCTATACTTATTTTAATATGATTTCATATATCTTTCAGTTTAACAATTTTTATTTCGAATAAATTAATAAATATTTGCTGAATTCAAGACTCAAGTAGATCTATGTATACAATAGATAGATAAATTTATTTTCATGTGATTTTTTTTAACGTATTGTAATATTTGCATTCGCTTTCGCATTCGCATTCGCTTTCGCTTTCGCAAAAATTAAAATGTATTATTCGTATCGCATTCGCATTCGCTAAACTGGTATTCGTTACGTCCCTAATTTAAATTGATAAATTTATATTACAAGTGACGCTTTCTGAATTTAAATTCATAAATCTAAATTAGAATTGACGCTTTCTGAATTATAAGTGACGCTTTGTGAGTTACAAAATGTGTAGTTATGCCGAATATACATATGTAAGTCTAACAAGTAAGAGTGCTATATTCGTCTGTGCCGAATCTTATATACCCTTTACCAACATACGTGCATATATATATAGTATACAGACACATACATACATATTTGTTTTGTGAAAAAATTTATCATTTTTTAAAGTTTCCATCCTTGGAGCTGTAATTTTCATTTTTCAAATTTCATACGCCAAACTTTTCTTTCAGAAGCATAAAATATATTCAATTTATAAAGAAAAAGAAAAAAAATTTTAGACCTATTTAATTTTACATAACACAAAAAGTGTAAGTTTTCCAAACCTGGAGTCATAATTTTGGATTTTTCTGATTATTGATACCAATCTAGTTTTTTTTAAAAATACATAAAATTTGTTAAGTGAACGAAACAAAAATAAATAAAATTGTAAATCTATTACAAAAAGACCTATAGCTAAAATAAAATTTAAATATAACTAAAAAAGGTCGAATAAATTATTATAATACTTTAATATTATAAAATTCAGTAAAGTGCGACTTTGACTCGCGCAGTTTTTTTTCAGTTTAAACGATTTTTTCAGTTTTGTCGCTTTTTTCTCATTTTGGCCATTTTATTCTGTTTTTTTCATTTTGGCGGTTTTTTCTGTTTTTGGGGGTTTATTTTCATTTTGGAGATTTTTTTCCTTTTGGCGATTTTTTTTAATTCTTGCGATTTTTTTTTATTTTGGGGTTTTTTTCATTTTGGCGATGTTTTTCATTTTTGCGATTTTTTTGGAGATTTTTTTCCTTGTGGCGATTTTTTTTAATTCTTGCGATTTTTTTTTTTATTTTGGGGTTTTTTTCATTTTGGCGTTGTTTTTTCATTTTTGCGATTTTTTTGGCGATTCTTTTTCCATTTTGGCGATTTTTTCCTATTTTGGGAGTTTTTTTCATTTTGGCGATTTTTTTCATTTTGGAGATTTTTTTTTCTGTTTATGGGGCTTTTTTTTATTTTGGAGATTTTTTTCATATTAGCGATTTTTTTTTCATTTTGGCGATTTTTTCCTGTTTTTGGGGTTTTTTTTCAACTTGGCGATTTTTTCTGTTTTTTGGGTTTTTTTTTTCGTTTTGGTGATTTTTTTTTTCATTTTGGCAATTTTTTTTAATTTTGGCGATTTTTTTCTCTTTTTGGGGGTTTATTTTTATTTTGGAGATTTTTTTCCTTTTGGCGATTTTTTTTTAATTTTTGCGATTTTTTTTTTTATTTTGGGGGTTTTTTCATTTTGGCGATGTTTTTTCATTTTGGCGTTTTTTTTATTTTTGGCGATTTTTTTTCTGTTTTTGGGTTTTTTTTTCATTTTGGAGATTTTTTTCATTTCAGCGATTTTTTTCATTTTGGCGATTTTTTTACTGTTTTGGGTTTTTTTTTAATTTTGGCGATTTTTTTCTGTTTTTGGGGCTTTTTTTCATTTTGGAGATTTTTTTAATTTTGGCTATTTCTTCCTATTTTGGAAGTTTTTTTTTTCATTTTGGCGATTTTTTTTTCATTTTGGAGATTTTTTTTCTGTTTATGGGTTTTTTTTTATTTTGGAGATTTTTTTCATATTAGCGATTTTTTCCTGTTTTGGGGTTTTTTTTTCATTTTGGCGATTTTTTTTTCTGTTTTTTGGGGTTTTTTTTCGTTTTGGCGACTTTTTTTCATTTTGGCGATTTTTTTTCATTTTGGCGATTTTTTTCTCTTTTTGGGAGTTTATTTTCATTTTGGAGATTTTTTACCTTTTGGCGATTTTTTTTTAATTTTTGCGATTTTTTTTTTATTTTGGGGTTTTTTTCATTTGGAGATTTTTTTCATTTTGGCGATTTTTTTCATTTTGGCGATTTTTTTACTGTTTTGGGGTTTTTTTTTAATTTTTTTCTGTTTTTGGGGCTTTTTTCATTTTGGCGATTTTTTTAATTTTGGCGATTTTTTTTATTTTGGCGATTTTTTCCTGTTTTTGGGTTTTTTTTATTTTGGCGATTTTTTTCTGTTTTTTGGGTTTTTTTTTTGTTTTGGCCATTTTTTTCATTTTGGCGATTTTTTTTCATTTTGGGTTTTTTTTTAATTTTGGTGATTTTCTTTCATTTTAGCGATTTTTTTTATTTTAGCAATTTTTCCGGTTATTCGCGATTTATTTTAGTCTTACAAATTTTTTTTGTAATTTGGTGCTTTTTTTCGTTTTGGCGATTTTTTTTTTGTTTTTGGCGATTTTTTTCGGTTTGGCGATTTTATAATTTTTTGTTTTTTTTTAGTTTTACCGTTTTTGAAAATTTCAAGAGTTTTGCTCTCACGGTTTCCAAGATACAGCAAGTTGTCAAAATTGCATAGTCAAAATTGCATTAACTGATGCAACACCCTTTATTTTAAATTTTTTGAAATTTTAGTGTTAATTTTTGTAGTCTGTATAAAACTACACTAACCTCAAAAATTTCAAGTGTATATACATACATACATACAATTGTATGTATATTACATGGGATTTTAACATTTTTCGTTGCTCGTTTTGGAACACCCTTTAATTCCCAATTCGCATGTATTTGTTGTTGTAGCGGCCAAAGGTCTACATACTGTGTCCAAATTTCAGGTCTGTAGCTCTTACGGTTCTCGAGAAAATACCCTGTGACAGACACAGTTTTAGACACATGTAGTTAATTTTACATAACACAAAAAGTTAAAGTTTTCCAACCCTGGAAACGTCTTTTTAATTTTTTTATATTTTTTTAATTAAAAATTCCAATTGTAGTCGTACTGAAGTGTAAAATAAGTTCATTTATTAAAAAAAAATAAAAATTTGTTTTCGGTAGTTACTTTTATATGGCAAAATGAAGTTTACGTTTTCCAGCTCTGCAATCGTCTGGTCGATTTTGCTGAATTTCAATACCAATCTATTTTGGAAAATTTCTGACACACCAGTCCAAGAACGAAGTCTCTAGCTTTTCTGGGAGCTTCGGAAAACCGATTTCACGTACAGACAGACGGACAGACGGACAGACGGACAGACGGACATCGCTTATTCGTCTTCCCTATGCATAAGGATCCAGAATATATATATTATATGGGTCGCTTATTGATATTATAGAAATTACAAACGGAATGACAAACCTATATATACCCTTTTACCATTTTTGTTGGTAAAGGGTATAATAAAAATATTTTCTTATACATACCAAGAGGTATGTGTGAGACTTATGTATATGAAATTTTTACTGAATATTGAATTCATATTTATCGTTATAACAATATGTTCTATATATTTAACTCCAAATATGCATGTTTGAGATACATCTATCTATACTGGGGCCAGTTTTATATTTGATTTATACTTGTGATATGCCCTTGAGCAGCAATATCCATACATCTACGTTTGCCGATGATACAGCCTGCCTTAGTATGCACGAAAACCCACACGAGGCCTCCCGATATCTTCAGCAACATATTACTCAGCTAGAACTATGGTTAAACATGTGGAGAATAAAGGTAAACGAACAGAAGTGTGCTCAGGTAACATTTACCTTAAGAAAAGACAGTTGTTCCCCCGTTACAATCAATAATCAAATTGTTCCTCAAAACTTACATGTGAAATACCTTGGTATACATCTTGATCGAAGGCTCACATGGAAATACCACATTGACTCCAAGCTAACGCAAATGAAACTTAAACTAACTCAGATACATTGGCTGGTTGGTAGAAATTCAACCCTCACCCTAGATTGTAAACTTTTAATATACAAGTCGCTCTTAAAACCTATATGGTGCTACGGAATTCAGCTTTGGGGTACTGCTTCAGCTTCTAATGTCGAGAGAATCCAACGAAGGCAAAACAAAATTTTACGGTTAATAACATCGGCTCCATGGTATATAAAAAATTCAAATATACATCGTGACTTAAATATGCCACTAGTGACTGAAGAAATTGCAAAAAACGCTGGCAAATATTTAACAAAACTCGAGTCACATCCTAATCCGCTTGCCCGTAATATTTTGAACTTTACTGGACACATCCGCCTAAAAAAGAGGGATACAAGGGCTCTTATTCACAGCACTCCTAATGGGACTTCCTGAAAATACTTTTATTTTTTTCCTTTTGATTATCACTACTTACATATGTATTATATATAACTATTACTAAGCTTATGTCCGACACTGGTCGGGCCTAATTATATTTTTATATTTAAGATTTGAATACTTATTGTTAGTTCATATATGAAGATACAAAAAAAAAAAAAAAAAAAATCTATCTACATATGTTGCAATGAATGAACGATACATTTACTTTACATTTTTTCCGTCACTAGAGGGTTAAAGAAAAATACAACTCTACTAAACAAACGCACCTTCTGTTGATCTATTACAATCATGAAGCAGACATAATCTCTTACATTAAATGTCAAATGTGGTACCGTGATGTCAATCAAAAAACATAATTTTTATACAAAAGCAGACAAATAATTGAAATTTTATTAAAACAGTAACCAAACAAATATAAAATAAATACAAGAAATTGTAAAATTAAATTAATCGGTAGCAGGTGGTTGAACATTTTATGGCTAAAATGGGAAAGGTATGTTTTATGTACATAGTATGTGCTAAAAGTGCAAAATAATGCATTTGTAAAAAATGCAAATCAACTTTTTCATTACAAATAAAAAATAAGCTAAATTAAATTTAAAAATTATTGTAAAACTAGAGTTAGAAGAAACTTATATTATATTATTTGCACACAACTTACCTGCAATGGTTTTATTTTCAAAAGTACTTGGTTTGTGCTGTTACCGGAGTATGCTTCCGAGGTTGAACAGTGAGACCGCATTGCAAGGTTTTTGCAGGATAATTTTTGTTTTTGCGAGTTGATTAGCTTCAAAGCTGATATTAGAGTTTCACAGTTGTATACTGTGGTTAAATCGATTTCCTCAATGAATTCCAAAAATTGCATGGTTCGATAACGGGCCTCAGCGTTGGAAGCCCGGTGCATGAACGCTTTCATGTAGTCCAAGGCTGTTGATGGTCCGCTCCAAAATTGCTGCCATTTAACGGGAACCTTAGAAGTTCATATGTATGTACATATGTATAAAAATGTTTAATTGTGGCATTAAGGTATTAAGTTTTTGTTGCAAACATACTTGATTACAGGCCAGTGTATTAAGCAACTGTGACTCTGCTAAACCCTCAATATTATTCTGATGTTCTCTAAGGCTGCTATATACTTGACTTAGAGTAGTATGTATTAGTTGGTAACCTTCGCCTCCTAATTTTAACTCTGCATGCGTAAAAACTAGCCATGGATTAGACGACTTTTTTTCTTCGGCCAATTCTTCAGCTGTTATGTTAATAGAACAGTTCTGTGGAAGACAAGGAAATTATACACACATGTTTATGTAAATCTGTGCATCCATATGTATGTATTTAGAAATCGTCATATAAATTAAAAAAAGGCGTAACTTATAGGTATCAAAATGCTCAATTGTCTTTTTGATTGATTATGATGTAACTAAGGAACAAATCAAGTCCAGGGGCACCTCTCAAAAATGAAAGCAAAAAAAAACTAATGCTATCCGATGGAAAATTAAAAAATAAGAAAAAAATTGTTTGTTTCCGAGTTATGGGCCTTTGAAATTGTAGTACTAATGTACAACGAATGTTGTCCAATATTGGTATCATTCCAAAGTTTTTAAGCAACAGTGGTAATTCACAATAAACAACATTTTTCTTATATATCAAGAGAACAGAATAGAAGAAAGTCTCAGAAAGGGTTTTATTTAATTTTTTTCCTTCTGTGCCACTACGCAAATTATTGTTAACGAAATCGGGGTAGCTGTGGTAATAATAGATTAATAATTCTCAGTTGCTTTAACTTTATTTAATAGATCGCTCTGATGATTGCACTCATAAAAAAGAGAAAAAAAATTAATAACACCTAGAGGGCTCTACGGTGTCATAAGAAAATGTTGTTTCTTCATTTTTATCTTCAATATAAATTGTCGAACGAATTAAGGAATATGTCTGTAGTAGGGATGTAACGAATATCAGTTTAGCGAATGCGAATGTGAAAACGAATAATACATTTTAATTTTTGCGAAAGCGAATGCGAATGCGAATGCGAAAGCGAATGCAAATATTACAATACGTTAAAAAAATCACATGAAAATAAATTTATCTTAGAACATGAAGTTCTATTGTATACATAGATCTACTTGAGTCTTGAATTCAGCAAATATTTATTAATTTATTCGAAATAAAAATTTGTTAAACTGGAAGATATATGAAATCATATTAAAATAAGTATAGATAATAATTAAAAATAAATCTACAAAATGTTAGGCAATCAACCCATTCGTACTTTGGCCCTAAGACCTTGTACTAAGTTCAACATTTCATGTAAATGCTACCAAAATACATATTAAGAAAAATTGGAATTAATTGTTCATGAAAATTTTTTCCAGAAGTAGTACTCTGTTCACCTTGTTAAAAACATATGAAATATATCTTCAACATTTTAAGTTTACATGCGAAATAATATGAGTGGCACTTGTTTCGCAAAAAAAGAAGGATTAGTTAATATTTTTGCATTTAAAATTTTTTGAACGAAGTAATGATATTCTTACCATTTTTCAAAAGTTCTAACAGACTAGTCTTAAGTAGAAAATATTTTCGCGCAATTCAAACACTGCCTTTTCTTTTTCAAAAACTGGAAAATATTTCCAATATTTTTGTCTTTAGTATTCGCTTTAAATATTCGCATACATTTTAGCGAATGCAAAAGCGAATGCAAATAGCAAAAGCAAGCGAATTATTTGCGAATGCGAAAGCGAATGCGAACATTCGTTACATCCCTAGTCTGTAGTAGTACACTTAACTATATATTTTTGATTTGCTTTTTGAAATTTTAAATTCAACTTTTGGTGGAATTTTTTTTTTGTGTTTGTTGTAAAAAAATTACATTTTTCCATTTTTCCAACAGAAATAAACTGAAATGAATACCTTTACTGTTCTTTTATGCTTTGAATTGCAAAGAAATTGTGAGCTTTGCCATAATTTGAACATAAAAAAAATTTAAAAATTTGGTTTTGCTCTGGAACAAGCATTTCATCCATTTTTTTTTAAGTGTATAGCCATCAGCAAATATGGCTTTACACTTTCCACAGGAAGATGTTCCTAAATAGAATAATAGCTTTTCGCTGAAGTTACCACAATACTATACAGCTTATTATTAAGATCATTTTAAGTTTGCACTTCGAAAAATTTTACGTAGAAGAGAACTAATAATTCTCGTCTGTTTATTTATATTGAAAACAAAAAGAAATTTGAGTGCCTCGAGAATCTTTAGTTGTCTTCTATAAACTGGCAGTTAGGGCCAATTAAATTCCCTGTCAGCATATGTTAACATCTTACCTGTGCCAACTTTCGCCACAAAGCCAATATAGGCTTAATTTGTTTTTCCAAATTTATTTGATTGAACTCGTCACGTACTGAACCAAAGTAGGACATTCTTAGTTCTCTTAAAATATCCAGACCATATTCAATTTCTCTGCTTACATTGGCTTGTTTCGAAAGCTTAAATACCTCCGGTACGTCTTGAGCTGGTAATTTGGATAAAGCATTCAAATAATCAGACCATTGGGTACTAGTTGTTATTGTAATTCTGCCCTCTAAGGGTGCCCATCTTGAACTTAACGACTCGTGGTTGAAAAATTCTTGTAAATATTTTTGTAGGACATGTAAATCTCTCTGGTTGTTGATGCGACCTCCAAAGGCAACATTTTCATTTAATTTTTGCATAACTAGCCAATCAATGCGTCCTCCCAACATACCACCATCCAACCATTTCAATAACTGCAAGGCAGCTTTTAGATCGGCCTCACCAAATTCGTATTTTTGTGACCAGCCTTGCGGTATAAAACGTCTGCGTTCTTGCAGCACTGACAGAACTATAAACAGCACCACTCTTACTTTCATTAGCTTAGACTCCTTAAGTATACTGCGATCATGTTCCATGGCAGCATAATTTTGTAACATTCTTTTGGCTTTTTGCCTAATACCAGCCGGATATTCGTATAAAACTTTAACAAATTTATACATAACAGCTTCACTAAATCCCAGAGTGGATTCACAAATTAACCATAAACGAAAATCGGCATGTTTTTTCATAACACTAAATTCTCTGTCTAGCTGCAGTAACCAGGAGGGCACCAAATGCACATTTTTAATGCACAGCCATTTGCCCAACTCAGCCGAAAGTTTAATAGCCTCAATAGATTTTTTCTCCATACCTTTCCCTATCGATATTTCTTGATATTTATCTTTTCCTTTCATGCGTACAGCAACACTTAATATCTCTGAGGCCGGATCATTCTCAGTTTGGGTTATCATAAGTATGGGCTTTTCGGCTGAACTCTCATCTATTAATTGTTCAATGGACGGTTGTTGTATGGAGTCAATGCTTATACCCAGCATTTCTTCTGTAGTTAATTTCATATAAAATGTAACGAGATCCGGCCTTATGATTAAGGCCACTAACATTTTTTCAAAGTTGTTAAGGGTATTTACTGTGAACAAATATACAAAAATATTCTATTATTGTACATAAGAATTTTCTGCACACTTTTTTACCTGGTATATCTGAAGTTTTGCCATTTTTAAAACTGTTCCATATATTGAAATTATGCAATTGTAACTTGTCTTCTATGTCTGGTTTTTGATTCAATAATAGTTGCAATTTTAAGGCTGATTCTCTACCAAAAGATTCTACTAATTGTGTTTTACTAAAACCGGCACTGCCTACAGAACTGACTTCAGCACCGGACATAAAGTTTGTTACAAACAATTCCCATTGCGCATCGTCAATGCGCTCTTTGTAGGCTGTGCGGCAAACATACAAAGCTAATGACAAGTGCCGATCTTTTGGTATAGATCTGGCCAAATACTGAAACGTTTCCCTAACTAATTGACTATAAAATTTAAATTCTGTACCAGTCGTCGATTTAGCACTAGCACCACCAATATCATGAACTTCTAAAGCATCTAGAAACAGTTTAATAAACACCAAAGAGGACAACTCATAGCAAGATGTAAGATTTATGTAGAATAGTGAAGCCTTTGAACACAGTTCTTTCAGTGATGTGTAATCGGCCAATAATGTGCTTTTGATTTGAGAACTTTCCTTAAGCGATTTGTCTATAAAACTGCTGCTTTCTTTGACTTCATTTAAAGTTTTCAATAGTTTTTCATTTTTTAATATATCTCCCTGAGCCAAAGACAATTCCTCCAACAGTTTATCCTCCAGTTCTATGCGCTGTTTTAATAAAATACCTTCATTTCTCAAAAGCTCTACACGTTTTTGTTCCAATTCTGGATTTTTCATGATTATAGCCTTGGACATTAACTGATCACTTAGCCCTACTGCTGTAACAGTGAAGGGTATGCAGCTGATATAAGCAGATGTTTCTGCTGCTATGCTCAATTTTGGTGTTTTCGTTACCAAGACCAGCTGAAAATTTTCATGTAAATCCACCATTTTTGTGCCAACTTCTATTTGTTTTTTATTAAATTTCATATACACTTTATTAGTAATCAACTGCATTAATGGTGGCCTCAATTCCTGGCAATCTTCCACTAAAAATATTTTGCCAAATCTTACCGCTAATTCCAGGGAATAGGAAAGTTTTTGATTATTTTGTGAAATAATTTCAACGGGACGTTCTTTTGAGTTTAAATATTCTTTTAGCCAATTTAAAGCAGTTTCTGTAGGATCTACTAATAATGGCGTTGGATAGGAACCAAAAGGCAATGCCAGCATTTGTCTTACAACAGCTGCATTTTCTATAATTTGCACATCTCTGGCCAAACCCATGCTTTCCCAAATAATCTGCTCTTGTTCGCTTAGCAGATTTTTGTTTAAATCAAAAGATTCCTTAAGCTGCAATTCTGTAGTAAGTCTATTAAGCGAAAAGCTGTAAAAATCAAGAAATCATTGTTAAAAGAGAAAAATAATACATTATTTGTGTATAACTTTTCCATTCACCTTCGCTCCTTAAATGACATGTGGGAGTAATAATTTAATGTCAGAGCTATCAGCAACGACTTGGTGTCTAATGTTTTGTAGTTAACTTTATATTCCTCCAATTGCAGACTCCAAGTTTGATATTCCGAACTGAGCTGTTGCACCAAAACTTCAGCTGCTGTTAAGGTGCCACGTGCCTCTTGCAGCTTCAATTCCAATACTGCTGCTTCCTGTGTATAAGAATTTAACTTAGCCGATAACTGCTTGACTCTGTTATCGACATCATCTAGACCCGTCACTAAAGATTGCATTTCATTTTCGGCTACATCTAGATTCCTTTGCAATTCTCTTTGCTCCCTTTCCAATGGCTTAATGCTTTGTATAACTTTGGAATATCTAACGCTGGCCTTGACCCAAGCCGCTAATGGCGCAGCCGCTACAGAGGCTCTTTTGGCATTTTTAACTTCAAATGAATCCTTTTTATTAGCCAACAGCTTTTCCACAGCCTCACAATTTTCGGGACTTATGCGTGCCGGATCTAAAGATCTGATATCTTCTTTTACACCCCTTTTAGCCAAAAAGGTTTTCATGCTGTTCCACGATGTATCTCGTATGCCCATTAAACGTAAAACACCCTCTAGAATATCACGTATAGTCTCGGGTGGAGCTCGTAGGGATCTTATTTCAGACAAAGCTTCTGATTTTATTTGACCAACTGCGGCCGAAGCTTCCGCCAAGATGGGCTCTACCTCCGCCAACTCCTCTTGTATTTCCTTTTGCCTTTCTTTAAGTTTTTCACTGCTTGTTTGGGTCTGTTTTTTCAACTCCAACATACTGGACTTTTGCTCATTAGCATTCCGCATAGTTGAGGAAATCATTTCCAAGGCTTCATTAGCCAATTTACGTTTCTCTGCCAGCGCCTCTTCCTGCTTGGAGGCATTCGACTTTAAAGTATCTACAACAGCATGAGCTGAGGCTAACTTGTCGACGCCATGCTATGGGAAAAGTGAAATTGTACAAAATAATTTAATGGTGTTTGATGAAAAATAAACGAAATCAACGGTTGTATGTAAAATATAATAATAATATAATCTTGTGTTAAAACTACATTATGTGACGATTTTTAATGTCAAATTGTATAGAGGAACTCGTCAACAGTTAGTTCAATTTTGTCTCTTACGCTAACTTCATGCTAGTTCTTGATTATACATAAGGCCGAAATTCTTTGCCATACACAAATAACATTCTATTTCGCATTTTTGATGTCTCGAAAAGATTTCTTGTTCAATAACTTGACTTGATTTAGCACGAAAGAAAATTTAGTTAGTCATAATTGAAAAATAAAGAGTTGATGAAAAGACGTGTTGGACCTTTTTTCCAATTTGCTGAAAACTTTCCATTTAAATAAAAATTAAATTCCCCAACAAATGCTTATTAGAGAGGAGGTGGTATGCAGTTCTTCAAGCAGTACACAATTCCAAAGGTGGAAAATAAAAATTACTTATCAGGGACCGTAACGGTTATAAGCAGGGAAACCAGAAATATGCTCTCAAAAATATGTTTTATGCGCATTCAATATGCACTTAAAACTTGAAAATAACAAAAATTAAAAATTTTAAAAACCCCCGACATACATGGAAAAGATGTGATATCTTCTCAACGGCTGGACCGATATTCTTCAAACATAGTTAAGAACCTCCTCGATCAAGTCACCTTTCAAACAGAAAAATCTAAATTAAAATCGGTCCAGCCGTTTGGGCTGTACGTGGACACGGACAGACACACAGATACACAGACACACACTACAAACTTATAACACCCCTTTTTTTGGTCGGAGGTTAAACTGCACTATAAAAACGAAAAATATGCTCTTAAAAATTATATAAACTGGTTTATTTTTAAACCAAAATATGTATATTTTTAATTCACAAATTCAACAACAACAACAACAACAAAAGGAAAGAATAAAATTTAAAAATAACTGCCGAATTAAAAAAAATAATTTGTGTTTGAAGTGCACGTTAAAGCAATACAACAAATTTTGACAAAAGCAAATAATGCAAATTAATTTTTTTCCGGATACTTCCGTAAAAATTTAACTTCAATTTCAAAAGAAATCGCGATATCAGAAATAACACTGTGCAAATGTATTTAGAATAAATAAGACAAGATTTTTATTTATAATTTTTATTGCAATAAACAACAAAATATTGATATATATATATCTCACATCGAAATAAACTTTTATGAATTGACAATGTTCCTTCAACGTCCACTCGGCGCAGAGTCCATCGCAAAACCAAAATCGAATTTTTATTGAAGCGAACATCCGTAACAACTGCGTAGTATATAAGAAAAATATATACACTGCATGGAACATTAGAAATAAGATTCTAAAAAAAATTAATAAAATAAAAAACAATAAAAATGTTGACCAACATATTTTTTGTAAGCATATTAAAATTAAAAAAATCCAAAAAGTATAAAAATATGCCCTAAAAGCCGCAAATATGCTCTAGAAACTGTAAAAATGATAAAAATATGCGTGTAAGGCGGATATATGCAAAAACATGCTTCAAAGGGCAAAATATGCAAAAATATGCACTAACAAATCGATGCCAAAATTCATAAAAACTTCTGAAACGGATAATATCTGGTCCCCGCACTAATATGTCATACCAGAAAAAACATGCAATTGCATATTTGCGGTTTCCCTGGTTATAAGTTTTATTTTAAAAATTAATTTTTAATCATTTCTTGATTTTTATTTATTTCTAAGAAAATAAAAGTTATTCCTTAATTTTTAACCCCCGACCAAAAGAAGGGGGTGTTATAAGTTTGTAGTATGTGTCTGTGTATCTGTGTGTCTGGACGAGTCCTCGGAGAAATGCCCATATGTTGTGTGTAAAAATTACTTATTGTCTATATTAGTGGCAAAAACCAAATTAACTGATCTACTATTCCTTAGTAGTATTGTAAAAAACAATATATTTAAATAGGTTTAGCAGTTCAAACTTTTAGCGCTATATTAACCTTTTACCACGAAATTTAGTTAGAAAAAAAATAACACGAAAATAAAAATAATTCATATGTGCATGGCAAAAACTAAAGCAACTCACATTAACTTATTAAAATTTTTAAATCTATTCTAATAATTAATGGCATATACATTATTTTTTAAAACAACAGCGCATTTTCTGGGCATTGAAATGATTTCCCGTGCTTCTTTTCTTTCGAGGAAAAAATTTCACTTCTTCGACCCTTGGTCCCGTTTTATCTTTCTGTCGACCATATCCCACAAGTTCTCTATAGGGTTTAAATCAGGTGATTGGGCTAGTCATTTAAGTAAATTAATATTTTGATCTTGAATCCAGGACTTAACTCGTTGCGAAGTATGCTTTGGATTTGTTTTTGTAGAGGTAGCGGTCCATGGTTTCACTAATTTCATGCAGAGCCCCGTTTCCATTGAGCGAAAAACTCCTCCACACTATGACATTTCCATCACCATGCTTAACAGTTCGCTTACCGCTAGCCGATTATTGATAGGTCGTCGAATGGCTTTATTTTTTGAGACGGATCCTTTGAAGTTAAATTTAGTTAATCAGAAAGGAATATTTTTCACCATTCTTCAACACTCTAATGAGAATTTTCCTTCGCAAACTCTTTTCTTGCCTGGCGGTTCATCGGGAATATAAATGGTTTCTTGCAGTTTTTCTGGAGCGCAATCTTGCCTTCAAAGCCCTGTCTCGCACGCGAAACTTAGTAGAAATGTCGTGGTGTGGAGGTGTTTTTCATCCAGCAAAAACAAAAAAACCTTACAACCTGTCGTTTAATTTCAATCAAATACCAAAAGTAGAGTAAAAATCTTCTCAAAGCAATAATAATACATTAACGAACAATTCAATCAGCAAACGTTTGCGAATTGTACTTTTCTAAACGTTTCCATTTAGTTCCCATTGTTTTCTTTTCTAGCTGCGCACGATTAAATTAATGTATAGTTTGTACTCATGTGCATGGAATGCAAGAATCTGTACATTACTTTTCACATAACAATATCGATCAGTGGTTTCCTACGGTTACTGAGGCTTTAAGGCTCAGTTACCCGACTGTAATGTAAAGTAACTGCAACAGTAGGAAACAGCTGATCGATATTGTTATGTGAAAAGTAATGAAAATGGGTATACAGATGTAATACAACGTAACCTACTTTTCATATAAAAATATCGATCAGCTGTTTCCTACTTTGCAGTTACATTCCATTACATTCGGCTTAGTGAGCCATTATGCTGAGAACACATTTGCCATTTCCTATATTTTTCGATGTGGGGCATTGCGTTACGAACAAAAAATTTAATGTGAACGGCATTGCTCACATTTTGAAATTGACACCATTAAATGACAACAGAAGTATTTTCAAATGTGTACTCAGCATTACATTAAAAACAAATTTTAAAAATTTCAATTGTAAACTCTCAGTTACCCGACTGTAACGTAAAGTAACTGCAACGTAGGAAACAGCTGATCGATATTTTTATATGAAAAGTAGGTTACGTTACATTACATCTCTATAACCATTTTCATTACTTTTCACATAAAAATATCCATCAGCTGTTTCCTACTGTTGCTGTTACTTTACATTACAGTCGGGTAACTGAGCCTTAACTGAGCCTTAGTGTAACGTAACCTACTTTTCATATAAAAATAACGATCAGCTTTTTCCTACGTTGCAGGTACTTTACATTACAGTCGGGTAATTGAGCCTTGAGCCTTAAGTGTGCGACAAGTCGAACGTTGTCAACATCGTCGGAAAGGCTCATAGATTTTTGATGAATTCTTTCGCGATAAGGATTTTGAAATACTAAAATATTTATATATTTTTCGGAACGTATTTGAATAAAATTCAAACATGAAATGTAACCACGGAAAATATGCCATTAAATTCCCGACATTCCTAAATAAAATGGCGAGACACATGAGGCCATCACATTACTTTTGTACTAAATTTTTTAAATAATTTTATTTTTATACCCTTTACCAACAAAAATGGTAAAAGGGTATATATAGGTTTGTCATTCCGTTTGTAATTTCTATAATATCAATAAGCGACCCATATAATATATATATTCTGGATCCTTATGCATAGGGAAGACGAATAAGCGATGTCCGTTTGTCCGTCTGTCTGTACGTGAAATCGGTTTTCCGAAGCTCCCAGAAGAGCTAGAGACTTCGTTCTTGGACTGGTGTGTCAGAAATTTTCCAAAATAGATTGGTATTGAAATTCAGCAAAATCGGGCAGACGATTGCAGAGCTGGAAAACTTAAACTTCATTTTGCCATATAAAAGTAACTCCCGAAAACAAATTTTTATTTTTTTTAATAAATGTACATATTTTACACTTCAGTACGACTAAAATTGGAATTTTAAATAAAAAAAATACAAAAAAATTAAAAAGACGTTTCCAGGGTTGGAAAACTTTAACTTTTTGAGAGAGAACCGTAAGAGCTACAGACCTGAAATTTGGACACAGTATGTAGACCTTTGGCCGCTACAACAACAAATACATGATAATTGGAAATTAAAGGGTGTTCCAAAACGAGCAACGAAAAATTTTAAAATCCCATGTAGTATATATACAATTGTAAAGAAAAAAACCCTAAAAAACAGAAAAAAATCGCCAAAATGAAAAAAATCGCCAAAAAAAGAAAAAACCTAAATAACAGAAAAAAATCGCTAAAACGAAAAAAGCACCAAATTAAAAGAAATTTCTAAGACTAAAATAAATCGCAAAAAAACGGAAAAATTGCTAAAATGAAAACAAAAATCGCCAAAATGAAAGAAAATCGCCAAAATGAAAAAAAAATCGCCAAAATAAAAAAAATCACCAAAACGAAAAAAAAACCTAAAAACAGAAAGAAAATCGCCAAAATGATAAAAAAAATCGCCAAAATGAAAAAAATCACCAAAACGAAAAAAACCCCAAAAAACAGAAAAAAATCGCCAAAATGAAAAAAAGCACTAAATTAAAAGAAAATTTGTAAGACTAAAATAAATCGCAAAAAAACGAAAAAATTGCTAAAATGAAAAAAAAAATCGCCAAAATGAAAAATATCGCTAAAACGAAAAAAATCACCAAAACGAAAAAAAACAAAAAAATCGCCAAAATGAAAAAAAATCGCAAAAAAAAAATCGCCAAAACGAAAAAAAAACTAAAAAACAGAAAAAAAATCGCCAAAATGAAAAAAAATCGCCAAAATGAAAAAAAAATCGCCAAAATGAAAAAGATCACCAAAACGAAAAAAAAACATAAAAAAAAAGAAAAAAATTGCCAAAATGAAAAAAAATCGCCAAAATGAAAAAAATCACCAAAACGAAAAAAAAAACCAAAAATCGCCAAAAAAATCGCGAAAAAAACCCAAAAAACAGAAAAAATCGTCGAAATGAGAAAAATCTCCAAAAATGAAGAAACGCCCAACAACAGAAAAAAATCGCCAAAATGAAAAAAACCTCCAAAAACACACAAAATCGCCAAAACGAGAAAAAAGCGACAAAACTGAAAAAATCGTTTTAACTGAAAAAAACTTCAAAAAAGCAAAAAACCTTCCTTTGCGCGATTCAAAGTCGCACTTAACTGATTTTTTTAATATTAAAGGAATTAAATGAAACTAAGTTTTTGCTTATTTCGTTCTTGCTTGTTTCACTTAACATATTTTATGTATTTTTTAAAGAACTAGATTGGTATCAATAATCAGAAAAATCCAAAATTATGACTCCAGGGTTGGAAAACTTACACTTTTTGTGTTATGTAAAATTAAATAGGTCTAAAATTTTTTTTCTTTTTCTTAATAAATTGAATATATTTTATGCTTCTGAAAGAAAAGTTTGGTGTATGAAATTTGAAAAATGAAAATTATAGCTCCAAAGATGGAAACTTTAAAAAAATGATAAATTTTTTCACAAAGCAAATATGTATGTACGTGTCTGTATACTATATATATGTACGTACGTTGGTAAAGGGTATATAAGATTCGGCACAGCCGAATATAGCACTCTTACTTGTTTTAAATATACGCCATCATTACCTGCAACTTTTCCAAACGTTTATTTATATCCTTTGAAAAATTGCAATAGATGTAATAATAAGTTTTAATCATTTGATAAAATCTCAAGGACACCTGTTGCTGCAGTAAATTATCTAGAATTTCTGAAAAATAGCAAGAAACAGGAACTTTTTCTTTAATTGACGCTTGAGTAGAAAATTCACTTAAAATTTCCACATATTTTTTGGGCAAAAAATTTAAAGTCTCTGTGGAAGTGCCTCTTAGATACATTATTTCCATATTTCTATACAAAGCGGGATATTTAGTAAAATATTCATTAGTTTGACTATTTGTAGGATCCAAACAAATAATCAAATGAAGATTTTCTTGAGCTCCTGAAATAAAATATAAAATTCGTAAATTTAACTTGTATACATATGTACATACTTTAAAATTGTTTAAATACTTTTCATAAAATATGATCCTATGGTGTTTTGATAGCCTTCCAATTGTGCTGCGTGTTTAAGTGAACTGGCAATAGACTCTAATTCATCGCCAAATAAATCCAATATTTCACTTTCCTCTAAAATAGCTTCAATGGGTTTCATTATATCCGGCACATAAGTGAGCCAACAATGTTCTATAATCAAACAGGTGCATTGATTCTCTAAAGCCGCTATCTGCATCGCCTGCAACGTGGCCATAGAAGTAAACCAGAATAAAAACAAAGGTAAATTAAAACCATTCAAATCAATGAAATCATTTTTTTTTTAACACGCTTAAGGCTTTGCAAAGCCACACATCTAGAAGCCTTTGTCCACATGGTTGTCTACATGTGTGTGTATTTGCAAACAAAATTTACCAACTTTAAATCGTTGTAGAAATCTATTAGAGCATAATTACAACCGCCCTGCAGCAGTTGGATTTTCGCTTGTTGCATTGTTGCCGCTGCATAAATACAGTGAATTTGTCTTTCACCTGCCGCACCCACCAACAATACGTGTGTATTGCTGCGTGCCAATAAACGTGCAACCTTCGCTGTTTGTTGCAGTAATTCCTTTGTTACCGGAGCATCAATGATAAAACTTTCCGAGTCTGTTGTGGGAGAAAAGAAAAATTCACAATTCATTGTTTGCTAGCATTACTTAATGTTGATTGTGTTGGTTGTTGGTTTTCAGGGCTGTTTCTTTTTTTGTGTGCAACCTTCTTTTCTTTTCCATTTTATACTCACTGCAAATAGTAATTTGTTTCTGAACTTCCTCCAGCCATTCGTCATGTTGTAAGACTTGCAATTCGCCATTGTGCTTTGTTGTTTTTGGTATAAAATAAATTTTCTAAAAGATAAAATTTGATTTAAATAGAATTTAAGCGGTGTAAAAAGAATAAAGGTTTGCATATGAGTTTGAGAAATGTCAAGGATTGTAATGATCCACGACATACACGGCTTTAAGGCAAAGGAAAAAATGTATCGTAGCGTCTTATCTTGAAAATGTGTATGTAAATTTGTTTTTTTTTTTTTTTTTTTTATGCATGATTTTTATTTATTGTATCTTCATATATGAACTAACAATAAGTATTCAAATCTTAAATCTAAAAAATATAATTAGGCCCGACCAATGTCGGACATAAGCTTAGTAGTAGTTATATATAATACATATGTAAGTAGTGATAATCAAAAGGGAAAAAAATAAAAGTATTTTCAGGAAGTCCCATCTGGAGTGCTGTGAATAAGAGCCATTGTGTCCCTCTTTTTTAGGCGGATGTGTCCAGTAAAGTTCAAAATATTACGGGCAAGCGGATTAGGATGTGAATCGAGTTTTGTTAAATATTTGCCAGCGTATTTTGCAATTTCTTCAGTCACTAGTGGCATATTCAAATCACGATGTATATTTGAATTTTTGATGTACCATGGAGCCGATGTTATCATGCGTAAAATTTTATTTTGCCTGCGTTGAATTTTCTCTACATTTGAAGCTGAAGCAGTGCCCCATAGTTGAATTCCGTAGCACCATATTGGCTTTAAAAGCGACTTGTATATTAAAAGTTTACAGTCTAGGCTAAGTGTTGAATTTCGACCAATCAGCCAATGTACCTGAGTTAGTTTAAGTTTCATTTGAGTTAACTTAGAATCAATGTGGTGTTTCCATGTAAGTCGTCGATCAAGGTGTATACCAAGATATTTCACATGTGAATGTTGAGAAACAACTTGATTGTTAATCCGAATGGGGGAACAAGTATCTCTTCGTAAAGTAAATGTTACTTGAACACACTTTTGTTCATTTACCTTGATTCTCCATAAGTTTAACCAAAGCTCCATCTGGCTAATGTGTTCCTGGAGTTTGCGGGATGCCTCATCAGGGTTTTCATGCATACTAAGGCAGGCTGTATCGTCGGCAAATGTGGAAGTATGGATACTACTGCTCACAGGCATATCACAAGTATAAATTAAATATAAAACTGGTCCCAGTATACTCCCCTGTGGCACACCAGATGAAATTTTTTCAGGCCTACTTGTAAAGTCTCCTTCCGCAACAGTGAACTTACGGGAAATAATGTAACTTTCCAAAAGATTTAAAATGTTTATTGGTAAGTAAGTCTTCAATTTTAAAATAAGGCCTTCATGCCACACTTTATCAAATGCCTGGGAAACGTCAATAAACAGCGCAGAACAATACTTTTTTCCCTCAAAAGTTCTTCTTATAAATTGAACTAATCTGTGAGTTTGTTCAATGGTGCTATGCTGACTTCTAAAACCAAATTGATGGTCTGGTATACACCCACTACTAATTAGAATTGGGGACAATTTTGTTTTGAGCAGTTTTTCGAAAAGCTTTGACATTGTAGATAGTAGACTTATTGGCCTATATGACTCAGCCTTTATTATATCTTTGCCCGGCTTTGGAATCATTTTAACCTTGGCAAGTTTCCAGTTGTGTGGATAATACTCCAGTCGTAAAATAGCATTAAATATGAATAACAGGATTCTCATTGCAATACGAGGCAAGTTCATCAGCATCTGATTACTAATTCCATCAATACCCGGAGCTTTCTTCGGGTTGAGTTCGGCAATTAATTTTTGTAAATCACGCGTCTTAAACTTTATGTGTTGAGGGGGTAGAGCGACTATATTCGGCAAATCAGCAACACCAGTACATATATTTGGCGTAAAAACGGATTTTAAGTGCTCAGCAAATATTTTACCTTTTTCAGTATCGCTTCTTGCCCAACCTCCGGTAGATGTGCGTAGAGGTGGCTTATACTCAACGGGTGTTTTAAGCTTTCTGGCAGCGCGCCACAAGGAGTAATTAGACGCCGGTGTAACATCAAGACCCTCCAGATAATTTTTAAGAGATGCAATTTTTTCAGATGCAAGCAACTCTTGGAGTCGTTTAGTGCACTCTTTAAATCTGATTTTATTTTGTGGTGATCTGTGCTGTTGCCATTCCCTTCTAGCCCTTCTTTTTTCACGTACGAGACGTTCAATGTCTGTAGAATAAATTTTATTAAACCCAATCTGCGGATGGGAGATAGTGGCATGTTCAGCAGCCTGTTTAATATTCTCGCTGAGATTGGCAATGTTCGATTCAATATCATCGGGTGTTCTAAGCGTAATGTTTTCCGTACAATGACTGCTGAGATATTTTTTGAACCCCAGCCAATTTACACGATTGATCATCTTCACATATGGGTCAAGTAAGTTACTTCTTAATGGGCTACAAATTGTGATGATCGTCGGGGAGTGATCGGACGAGAGATCAAGAGAAGCTTGAACTTGAATTAAATCCCTAGAGATATTTTTTATGACGCCAAAATCTATAACATCCGGAATTTTTTGTATGTCAGTAGGCCAATAAGTGGGCTCCCCACTCGAAATGACATCCAAGCCCATTTTTGAAATAGTGTTGAACAATGCTCGACCTCTGGGTGTAACAAGGCGCGAACCCCAGAACGTATGTTTCGCATTGTAGTCTCCAGCTGCTACAAAACAAGGTCCAAGAGATTTGTAGAAATCCTCATATTGATTCTCAGTGATTGAAAATCTGGGAGGGGAGTAAATTGATGATATAACGAAATTTGAACAAAAACTTTCAATGCCAATATTTGTTGCTTGTAGGTATTCTTCACAAATGTTATCAAGAACATAGTGCTTGAGTCTTGACTTTATTAGAATTGCTGATCCACCGCAAGCCCTTCCTCTAGGGTCCTTTGTATCATATATAGTGTAGCCATAAATTTTAAAAAGACTTCTCGAAGTCAAATGAGTCTCAGATACTAACATTATATCAATATTTTTTTCCGTGAGGAAGTGCTCAAGTTCATTTTTATGTTGGCGAATGCCGTTTGCGTTCCAGAAACATATTGTTAACGTGTTCATGGCTTATTAAGTATTGCTTGAAGCAGAGTTTTCTGCATTCGCAACATTTCTTGCATCATGGTAGTCATATTTGTTGTAAAATTGTTTATAGTTTGCACAAGATTTTCAATAGTGGCTTCAAGGCGATTATAATTAAAGTTTGAGTTTGTATTTGTAGAATTATTTTGCGGTGAAACATTTTGTGTCGGAATAGAACTAGCCTTAGCAGCATCTGCATACGATACACGGGAAGTAACTGGTTGGCTCATTTGCTGAAAAGTGGCAGAGTAAACGTTTGCTGATTGAGCTGGAGCTAATTTAGGTTTTTGCACCATAGTCTTCTTTACAAAAGAGTACACACGACAACCTCTGTAGTTAGCGGTGTGATTTTCTCCATAATTACTACATTTTTTGCCACTTTGATCTTTTGGTTTATTGCAACTAGCAGTGCCGTGTAATTCGCCGCACACAACACAAACAGAGGGTAAATTGCAGTATGTTTTTGTATGGCCATATTCTTGGCAATTATGGCACTGTACAGGACCTGAACGCTTATGTGGCTCTTCAAATGTGATTTTTCGGTACAAGAGGTATTTTAAATTATAAATTGGATGCGTCTCATTTTTTTCAATTTTATATCATTAGGTTCTAGTTCAACACGAAATAGGGGTTGGGGAATCTTTTCTCTATTTATTATATTGGACACATTTTTTACCTTGAACCCCTGGAGGACGAGTGCATCTTTTATTTCTTCGGGGACAACATAAGAATCTATGCCCTTCAATACGATCTGCATGCCTTTAGCGCTCTTAAGCTGGGGGTCGATTCTCGTTCTGTGAAACTATGAAATGTAAAGTTTTTTCACGATTTCATAGCATTTCTGATTCCCGTTCAGTGAAAAATTAAAAGAATTTAAATACATTTTCATATATGAAAAAAATGGGGAACGGAACAAAACTCTTCACAGTTACATAACTCTGTCGATTCTTGTTTAGTGTAACTGTGAAAAAAAACTTAAAAAACTTTTCATATGATCAATTATTTTACACAAAAAATATTTAGGTGAAAACAGTAGAGAATCTAGGAAAAACACGCGTAACAGCGAAAATCAAATCTTTTTGATTGTAAATTATTTAGAGGATGTCGAAATTGTTAACAACAAGTCCAAAATTTAAGTACATAATCAAAAATGATACTTATGAATTATTTAGGGGTGGATGTCGAAATTGCAAGCGACAAGTCAGAAATTCAGTTAATAAAATAAAATAAAATAACAGATGTGTCTGCAGACAGTGAGTGCCAAGTTCAGAGAAGAAAAGTGCAGAGAGGTACAAATAGGTTATTCCTTTGGGTCATCCTAAAATTTAAGATGCTAGAATGTGGAAAATGAATTGGGGTGGTTTCAGATGTGGGTGGTAGCATTTAAAAAATTAAATAATAATGTCCATGAAGTTGCTTTCATTTTTGACGATGGGCATCATGTGCTTTTTGCAAGGACATAACATTTTACGAGCATACCAAAAACAGTAGCATCAAGATGTTTTTTGCCTTCAAAGCTGTCGGCCGAACTAAAGGGGTTTCTCCCCTAAGTATATCGAATAACGGCTTTGTTGAGTAAATACTTATCCTTATCCAGCCTTCTGCAGAACTTAATGGCTGACAAAGATGTTCTTCATTAAAGGCTATCGGCAAGATAAAAAGGAAACCTTTACTCGACACAGCCACTGTTCGATATTCAAGCCCGACAGAAGACGTGCACATTTCCCTATTCCTGCAGAAGAAGCTAATAATAACACCTAGGGGTTGAAATAAATTTTGTCTGAAATTCTGCTTATGACGCTAATTCGTAACAAATAACAGACCTTGCAGTTGGAAGCGTAAATTTTGCCCAATCTATAATAAAGAAGAGAAAAATATGAAGTTTAATTAAGTAGCGATAACCTTTTTAACACTTTTACCTATGCTCATACCGAGTTCCTTGCAATATTTTTATAAATAATAATTAATATTATTTATTTACATGACATATGTATTTCAATAGCATAAAAACAAAAGTTTCATAGGCACAACGGAATAAAACAATGTTTTCATAATAGCAACGAGAATCGCATTTTATGTAATTGTGAAAAGTATTATGAAAAAGGGTTGTGAAAATGAATATGAAATTTTTTTTTTCATTTCACATTATCACAGAACCAGAATCGACCCCCTGGTATGTGTAGAAGCTTGTTTTACTTTTTTCAAATTCAGCAACCATTTTGCGGAAATCTTTTTCGTCATAAATTTGGATTTTAGTTTCATCGATGTTGCCACGTTTTATTGGAACAATGTGAAATTTATTCTCACCAATGCCGAAATTAATTTTTTAATAAGGGCATTTGAATTTTTTTTGTCTCAAATAGATTGGTGGCGGCTTGGATGTTTTGTTCGAGGATACCTCGCGTTTGTCGTTGTCATCTTGAAAAATTTTAAAGCGGTTTTGGCGATTAGTTGAGGCTGCGCTGTTATCCCTAGACACTTTTGGAGCAGATGAGATTTTTGAAGAATTCGGGCTTCGCCCGGGAATTCGAACTCGCACTAGAGATCGACCGAAGGCGTTTTTTTGGTCGAAGCCGAACTTCGGCTAAAATCCTAAACTTCGGCCAAAACCGAAGCCGAATGTTTTAAATTTTAAAAATGATACTTACGTTTTATATGAATTAAGAAAACAGTTTGCTTTTTTGAGATCACTGAAATAGCTGTAATATCTATTGGATACATAAAAAGAAAAATAAAACTATTTTGCAATTTCTAGATTGCTTTTTCATATGATCACTCACAAGAACGTCCACGTAAAAGAAAATAGAAAGCAACAGGGTTGTATTTCAAAGCAACCCTTTCAAAACGTTAAACACAATAGAAACTGTCGGCGAGCAACGACCAAACATAATTTTATTTTTCACGCTTGGAATGAAGAATATTCGGCTTCGGCTAATCGGCCGATTTTTGCCATAGGCCGAATGTTGGCCGATTACCAATTTTTGGCCGAAGGCCGAAACCGAAGCCGATTAATCGGTCGAACTCTAATACGCACATATGTACAGTATGCAATGTTCGTATTCGTACACCCTCAATAAAAAAAAAAAACACTGCCTTGTAATAAATTAACTGCGACTTCCACTATGTCGAAAGAAAAATTATGCGAAAAAAAACTACTCGCTCGAATTCTAATACATTTTCATTCCACTATGTCGTCAGCTTTCTTTCGCTTATGATTACGTATGTCATTTGTTTGTTTTACGTGCTTATAAATTACTTTGTGTCAATTTGTAAATTTCAAGCATTTCTAGTGATTTTATAAACTTACTAAAATTTACATACATATAAATAAATACATCCATATTGGACAACAAAAAATTATTCAACAAAATAGTCGCACAGCAACAGCATGTTATTACTGTTTTGCTTTACAACTACGTTTCGTTTTGTTAGAAATGTGCGAGTACTTTGTATAATGAATATAAAAGAATAATCAAATTAATTAATTCTAATCATACCTGTTAAGTAATGATTACTAATCGTAATGATTAATAATTTGATTAGTTTTTTTTAAGTTGAAGTAATGATTAAATTACGATTATATTCAGTTTCGTACTTAGTAATCGTGATTACGATTACTAATAATGGAAAAGTAAGCTGAATTACTTAAAATTAATAAAAATAATCAAAAAGAATCAAAAGTAATCAAAAAGTAATCCGACTACTTTCAAAGATTACTTTTAATCCTTATTAAATAATCAAAAAGAATCAAAAGTAATCCTTAGAAGTAATCGGATTATTTTTTAACTACTTTTGATTCTTTTTGATTATTTTTAGTAATTTTAAGTAATTCAGATTACTTTTCGATTGTCAGTAATCGTAATCAATTATTTATCAGCAATTCTTTTAAAGGCAATTATATAATCATTACGATTCTTTTTAAAATGTAATCTAATTGATTACTAATCGTAATCGAAATTTAACAGCTCTGATTCTAATTCATATTTTATGAATATTGTGTGCAAATAAGAATTAAATTGAAGTAATGTGAATAAAAAATAAATATAAGAAGAAATTGTTTTAGGACACCTGGTTATAGCTATGCTGCTTAGTTATATAAAACAAATTTCATGTGTTAAATAACAATGTAATAAAATTGTATATTTATGATGCTGTCAAATTCGCAGAACATATTTCAAAACGTTTCTATTCATTTATGTCCCATTATTTTCTTTTGTAACTGCGTACGATTAATGTATTGCTTGTGTTCGGCGGCGGCTTACAGCCGTTCTCTGATTTGTGCTCATTTGCAAAAAATAAATTGAGCAATCGTTCTCATTGTTTTTGTTTCGTTTATTATCGTATTCTGGGGGTCTACTCTGTAATTCGAAACGAAAGAAAATGCTTTCGAATTTGAATGTAATTATTATACAAGTTCGAAAGTATTTTCTTTTTACAAGTTTTTAGTTTAGTATCACCTATCCCGTCGTCTGTCTGTAATCAAATTTGATCCACTTCCCGCTTTTCATGAAAATTTCTTTTTAGTTTTCATAGGAAAGTGATAGTACATTTTAAAACGTAAAGTTGCAACAAATTGTTTTATTTTCTACTTACTTAGATTTAGCCAGAATATCACCTACACAAATTTATAGGGCAACACGTTGGGAATAAGTATTTTTGTTAACATTTCAATAATATTGTTTTAAAAAGTTATGTATGTATGTATATTTGAAGATAAGATATTATAATTCTTTAAATATTTATACAAAATAAGCATAATTTACAATAACCATTTGCTATAATCCTGCATATTTGTACAAATCTTTAAAGTGGGTAACACTGTTTACCCCTTTGTCATTTTACTTTCCGAAAACGTAAAAAAAATTACTTTCTTGATAATATCGTTGAAAGCTGAGAAATTTAAAACAATGTGAGTGTGGTAGTGAAGTGCGATTTTCTTGCAATTAGTTTCATGTGAAAATGGTAGCATAATTACAGAGTTTTCTTTTTTTTTTAAGTTGAGAGTGTACGAATATTAACTTTGTATACTGTATATCATTATAATTTATTTATTTTTTTAAACACAAACTTTCATAACTCACTGTATGAAGCAATCAATTCAGTCCTTTTTGACAATCACATATTGCAGGACAATGAATTCATGTTCAGTTTTGCTGAGCCAAAAATCATTTGTTTTCAATTAAAAGTTAATAAAAGCCAAGAGTAAATAGAAAAAAAAACTTTACTACTTACATCTTTATTACAAATTTTACGCAATGAATGCCTTAATATTGTTTCGAATTTCTCGGCATCACCCTCGCATGCCAAACGATCCTTAAACATGGATACCAGTTCACCATACAAAGCCTTTTTTTATTTTTCGTAGTTTGTAGCACCACCATTAAATGAAAATAACGCCAACAAAAACATCATTAAGAAAATACGGATAAACAGAGATAACATAAAAAATTTAGTTAAAGTTCTTATTTACAAATACGTTAGTAATTTTTCTTCACATATTTCAATAAAAATAGATATGTATGTAGTAAAGTCCTGCACAAGACCATTTGTAAGAACTTTCAAGACATGAGAGATTTTTCAAATGCTTTAATACAGCGAAATATTCTAAAACAAACTGTTGGCAAGACAAACAATTGAAAATAAAGGCTTGCCAACAGTGTTGTTTAGCGTTTGTCTTAGGGCACTGCTACACGTTCAGTATATATTGAACGCGATGCAGTATCGTGATATTTATTGATCGTGTAGCGTGCAGTATTGATGGATCGCGATCCATATCCCAGAAAGGCCTAGATCGTGGATCGCGAGATAAATATTGAACGTGTAGCATTTTCATGATATTCAGCCTTATCATGAATTCCACATGTGAAAATTTCCGAATGAAATTTTTTGTTCACATGGATTTTAGGTTCGTATCATCAATTCCCATGAAATTAAAAACTTACATATTTCCACTTTTTCTAATAGAAATATTTCGCAATAGTACGAAGTTTTTTGATATCAATTTCTCACACGTTCGGAAATTTCCATGTGAAAATTTATTTATGATAAGCCTGATTAGAACGCGATACGTTAATAAAAACTGAAATAAAATAAAAAAAAATTAACAAATAAAAAGTAAAAAAGTTTATTACATTTGTGTAAAGTTTGTTTTAAAAAAGGGCAATGGCAGAAGATAGTGAAAGCGAGTGGGTTCTGCCGGTGGAATCGGAATTATTGACCGAAAAAATTATTTTGAAAGACTTTATTTTTGATTTGGAGGCATTGCCGGAGTTGTGGGACTCGCCGGCTAAAGCTTATTAATAAATTTATTATTAATAATCGATCCGCACAGCACAAAATAACGTAAATACTGCCTCGATAAATATTTAGCATGTAGCATACGCTCGTGATCCATCAATCCATTAAAATGAATCGCGATTCAAATATCGCAATATATATTGAACGTGTAGCAGTGCCCTTAGAATATTTCTTTGTAGTAAAGCATTTGAAAAATCTCTCATGTCTTGAAAGTTCTTATAAATGGTCTTGTGCAGGACTTTAGTATGTACATGTACCACAAAACAAAATATAAAAACATCAAAATTAGAAACAGAATGAGCAGCAGGGAATCTTACCTCATTAAATGAATTTTCTGGATAATATTGCAGATTTGCCAATGTTTTCATTAAAAGTTTCGGCGAAAATTGATAGTGAGCATTGCAACTAACAGCAGTCAGAGTAGCATCTGTGTTACTGCCACTACCACCAGCACTACCATTAGCACTGGCACTGGCACTGGCACCTCGCTTTCGACTCATACTAAAGGCAGCCTGAAACTATAAAATAGAAAAAAAAAATAAAATAAAAACATTAAAAAAATTTTCATTTGTTCATTTGGGTAAGTGTATGTATGTATATGAAAATTATTGCAGCCCCGATAGAGCACTATTACTAACCTTTGCAAAAAATTCCATTAAACCTTCAGCTATAGATTGAACATTTTGCTCACTCATACCCTTAAAATGAGCGCTGTCGTTGTTACTGCTGACACCACCTTGAAGATGTTGGTAATGGTTGTCTAAAAGTAGTTGCTCTAGATGACGCTGTATAATAGCCAACATATCTTGTTGGGTGGGATAAGCAACGTGCAGCAAGTGATTTATGGCCAAATAACGCGGTGCAATTTTCACCAAATTTGCATTAGCAGCCGCAGCTGTTGCCGTTTGCGTTATAGTCTGTGAAATGGAACCACATATTTGTAAACCACTTACAGTTATCCATTCCAACTTGCTGCTGTTGCTGTTGCTGTTGCTGCTGCTGCTGTTGCTGATATTGCCACTGTTCTTCGTATTATTGCTTTTATTTCTGTTATTGTTGTTGCTGTTTGTATTGCCACTACTCGTACTGCTACTACTACTACTACTACTATTCTTAACCGCATTTAGGCCAGAATTTGAGCTGTTATCGTTATAAAAGCCTTGTCGTTGCACAAGTTGCAATAATAATTCAACAATTTCACTGCAACCCCAAGCATCCAAATAACACAGATCCAAATTTTTCAAATACATTACCAAACGTGTTTGTTTCGCTTTGTATTCCCGTCCACGCACTCCACTAACAGTCACACAATTCTATATGTGTGTATATGTACAAACATAAAATACCACAAACACACATAAAATACATACATACATAGATAAAAAAGGACATTTAAAAGTGGTTAAAAGCTTTTTCAAACTATGCAAAATATATACATATTTTATTTACAAAAGAAACTTTACGCTTAGCAGTTTTCCGAAATTAATTGTTGAACTAAAACCTCAAAGCAATAAACTTTAATTAATCTGTCTTTAATATTTATTTTTATAAAAACAAATGCGCTGACTAGGACTTTGATAAAAGGATTGCGAACAATTTTAAATTGAAAATTACGTGGTGGAAATTAAACGACAATTTTAGAAAAATATATTCTAATATATGTATGCGTGCAGTTCAGCAATGTTTGCTCGTCTGTCCGTCTGTATAGCAGGCAATAGGGCATGCAATAAAATATATACAGCAGAAATATTTATTGTGCTAGATAAGAAGTGTAGAAATTTAAATGAAAGATTTATATTTTAATGCCAAACACGACGTTACTACGTAATAATTTTAACTAAACTAATGTATGTATGTACATCAGAGAACAGCAATGAGTAGTGAAAAAGTGAGTAGAGTTGAATCATGACTTATAATTTCTTGTATTTATGCGCAGTCATACTTATGTTATCTCATCATATTCACTCGAAAGTTTGAAGTGCGCATCGAACTCATACTTAGCAGCATTTATGACGTTGTTGATTTCGACTCTCCTTAACTCAATGCCTATGGACGATGCAAAATAAGTATGATTCACAATACGAACTTCGCATACGAACATTAAAGTTATGTGTTTCGCTGTTGCTTGCTTTTTTTTTTTTGGTTTTTTGCTCGAATTCAAAAACAACCCTGCAAATAACGCTATTAGTCCAGACATGCATATAGGGACTACTCCATAAAAGACCACGACTATTACAAAACTAATCCAAACGTATGGATAAAACATGGTTGATTTAACATTGCGATGTCCTAGGGATGGACCACATGGTCCAAATCTGCACTACATCGGACCACCCCCCAAACTACACCATATGGAATAGTTATAGACTACTCACATACAATTTGTAAGTGCCTACGAAGAACGATCATAATCGTTTAAACACGAACACATATCGTACAGCATTGAATGCTTGTGTGAAAAAGACATGATCCATGGCTGCATTACATGGGACCATGATGCAACTAGTCTGTTTCATGTAGATTGTATCACGTAGTCCAATATTATTTGCAGGGAAGGCTATTTATTATTATTGTATACTACTTGCAAAATGTTTAATGACTCAACTTTAAAATAAACATACATACATGCATGAGTTAAGTGAGCTGAATCAATGTGAGTAGTATAAGTATTTTCCTGAAATTAGAAATCAAACTGAGGCTGAGCTGCCCAAAGTAGCACGCACCAGAGTGCCGAACATCAAATGAATACTCATACGCGAATACATTTCTTTCGGTGGCCAGCTCTGAACTGATTTGATTTATGAGTGTGAGTGTGGTATGACTATGATGTCGACATATAAATCAATGTCATCATGAGTATGCGTAAATCAGAGTAGTTGAGTTTAAATGATGTCTACTATCTACATATATTTAAAATTTTATGAGTCAGTATGAATAGCGAAAAAACGATCCATTGCCGATCACTGATGTATATACATATGTATATCTAGGGCCTTGTTCATAAAATATATTTTGATTTAATGAAAGGTTGGCTTTAGGTACAACTTTTATAAACTACAAATATTTTTTTATTATAAATAAGGCAGCTAATAATCGGCTCTGTTCTGTAAACCGAGTAATCGAGTAAATCGTATTCAAAAAATTAATAATGGTCCTGCAGACGTGTTTAAAATCATACACGATAATTTTCTATCAGATATGATATTTGGGAATCTACATATAGTATAACAAAAACAAATTTGAAAAAATGTAAAAAAAATATTTCTATTGTCGCTGTTAATTTTCTAAAATCGTGCAGTCTCAATTCGATCAGTTTGCAGAACAGGGCCGAATATTTAATATTTTAATTTGGTTGGTTTACGTGGCTGCCTACTACACGCAGGCATTAAAGTAGAATCTAGATGATTCCTTTTTAATTTGGTAATTTTTACAACAATCATTCATTATATCTGGGGGAAAATTACGGCATTCGATTTCGATCGAAACCTTAATACAAATACAATTAAAATTGTATGAAAATTTGTTCGGTATCGAATACCGTAATTTGGCCCCTGATATCTGAGACTCATTTGAAGTTAGGGAGCTATTTTAAAATTGGGACTAATTATCGGTATCCTATTTCGACCTTACAGTGGTGGATTTGGCCCTGGACCCGAAATTTCTATTGAATTAATGAAAAATAAGAATGATATAATTACACTGTGCTAGTTTAAACATGCAACAAGTGGGACACCTGCCAATAAACCTGGTGGCTAATTCCCGTTTTCGATTACAAGCGAGTGATTACTCGATCGTGCAATTTTTTTCACTTTTGCAACTCTATTATTCGTTATCGAATAACACGTACCGAAATTTCTAATGACGTTTAACATAGCAAAAGCGAAGTAAAAGAAAATGTACTTTACTTGTTTAAGAGCCATTATTACAACTTGCCGTTACTTAAAAGTAGGATTTTGTCTGCCCTATAAATAGCTTCGCATTTTTACAGTTTCGATATAATCTGAATGTTTTTCGAGGCACCCTAAAAACCTCATTAAGACCACTTTGGACTGTAGTCGAAAATGCTGATCGAACGAATTTTCATTTTTTACTGCGCATTCGACAAATAATGTCGCTATTGTCAATTCCACTCACTGTGGTTTTTAATCACCCTTATCGGGAATAAAAGGCGAAAATTTTGTTCACAACAACAACGCAAACATTGGCGTTCACAATTTTAGGGAAAGGGAACGCATTTCACGTGAACTTTTATTCCCTATAAGGGTGAATACTTTGTGCTCAAATAATAAAAATTAATATACGATTACAGTTGGTCCTGCACAGCAAATTGACGATTTTCCTCCATATGTGAAAAATTTCGAATTTTTTTAGTCCTTGCGACCTTAGATCTACATAAAATCGACACAAATAGTTTACAACTTGTGTTTGGATGTCTCAAAATAAAAAACAATCC
The DNA here is from genome assembly GCA_944452675.1 of Tachina lurida. Taxonomy (NCBI): domain Eukaryota; kingdom Metazoa; phylum Arthropoda; class Insecta; order Diptera; family Tachinidae; genus Tachina; species Tachina lurida. The sequence continues at coordinate 130,402,068 of OX101753.1, read as the reverse complement.
AAATTACTTGTGATAATTATTAATGAACAAATAACACCAAAGTCAGTTGTAAATATTCTGACTAACACATAATTGAACGGAACAGGCAGCCGTTTTCGAAGGCCACTAAACCTTCCTCATCAGCGTTCTTCTGTGGTTTGGTCCACTGTATGTGGTGTGGTGTTGATGTAGATGTCTGCCTTATATACGAAACTTTTTTGCAAATGGAATATGTGAATTGGTTTGATTCATCGTATTTCAATTTGCTGAAATGTGTTTTGTAATGAAGGCTCAAAGTTACCATCTCTATATTTACAACAGTCTTACCACTGTCGTTTGTTCTTTACTAACTGTGCACATGTTTGTTAATTTGCTTATTTTTGTTCTACTTAAGACAAACTTTTTTGGTACATTTATTTTTTAATTTTTGCCACAAGCCCATATCTATTAATTTTAGTCAGTTGAATTACTATTGTTCGAACCTTAGCTTAATCAAATCATGTTTGTTTTATTTTTTGCAACAATGCGAATTTTCAAAATTAAAATCCTACTTTTAACTAACTTTTAGAGTACCTCTGATATAAATATTTAAATTAAAAGTTTAAAAATTGCACGAGAAGACACAATGGGCACAAAAGATAATGTGACCAATTGTTAAATTTATTTTAAGTAAAAACTTACCTGCCGCAAACTGTGTATTATATAGGCTGGTGTCAGTTGTGTCGAACAATTTATCGTAAGTAGTTCATAGCCTGACATATCTTGTACAGCTTGTTGTATAAGCATAGTTTTAGCAGCTCCGGCAGGACCCACAATAAAAAATGGCGTATTATAGGGAGCTTCTAGAAAACCTTTCAATTCATGCAAATACATTTTAATAGAAGCTGTTTCAATTAATTCCCCACCACCAGCGTCACCCCTACTAGCATTAATTATATCTGTTTCGTAAACATTTATTGAGTTTTTGCTCTTGTTATAGAAAATTAACTCTGCATGATTGGGGTTTGGTATATAAAGTCCAGCCTTTTCATATATCCAGTTGGCAAATTCATTATGGCGTTCAATGGGCAAAAACTCTAATGCTGCACTACAGGCAGCCACCGTAAATTCTTCACGATTTTGTATATTGAAATTATTGTCGTGTCCTCCTCCTGCTTGCAGTTTTAATAATAAAGCACGTAACATACGAGAACGTGTCAAACAAGGGCTTGTACTAAATGAAAATATTAATATTAAAAATGAAATAAAATTAAATTTAAAATTCATCTGAACAGCACTTACGATAAATATTCTTTCTCTAACCATTCCATAGCTGGTTCATAGATTTCCTCAATATGACTCAGCATTAAGCTACCAAACTCAAACTTACTCAGTTGATATTCTAGTATACATTTTAAAGGATAATCTTCATTGCTGGGATAGTTATAACAAATGGTTATATTACTTTTAGTTTTGTTTTTGTTTTTTTTTTTCATTTCATTTTGTACTTACTTCATATTTACTATACCCATACGCGATATTGTTGCTGGCGAAGCATTACGTACATCATCAGTTTCGAAAATAAAATTCACATTATTACCAAATTGTATGCGCCAGCCAGATGGTAATGTTAGCAATCTATAGGGGAAACGTATTAAAAGAAAATCAAAATTAGAATTATAATTTAATGTGTAGTATGGAGAACGGGATTGCGGATGAGTTTAAATATTATAATTAGATTTTAAGACATTTTGATTTGAAACAACAAAGTTCATTTTAGCTAAGTATGAAAAAAATGATATACATATGTATATATCATATAAATATATGTATATGTAGTATATGTGTAACTCATTAACTAAAACAACGTCATAACTAAAAAAAAAATAAGTTAGAGAAAATGAGTTTAAAGTTTTCAATTTAGAGTCTGAACACAATGCAACGATAATTTATTGCGGGGCGGTTTTTCATACGATTTTGAAGTAAAAAACCGCAGTGCGGAACGGTATAAAATTAAAATCTATTTTATTTTCTCTGCGGACTTTCTTATTATCTCAATTTTTGACTCTCTTTCTCTTTCTGATGTTGCCATAGTTTTTGAATAATTGGCGGTGTTCACAACATTATTGTCATGGTGTAATTATACAGGTGACTGCGTAAGGATTTATTATACAAAAATACGGCAACCATAGCTGTGTAAAGAACCGAAGAATGTCAAAAGCACAAAAATAATTGTACCAAAACCAAAACAAAACGAAGTTTTTGACATTCGTTAGCTACAAAGCACATTGAGCAAAAAACTATCAGCTGAAGTAACGCTGCCACCTGTTTAAATACACCTTGATTATTGTGAACAAAAAATAATAATTTTGAAGTTTAAAAACTTTTGCCATAAAATATAAAAGTTTAAAAAATATATCAAATATATCTGCCAATGTATAAAATGTTGATAATTTCTTGTTTTTAGTTACTGCCATTACAAAATATATATGTATGTATATATACATATGTATATATGTATGTTCCCGTCGTCCCTATAAGGAGCATAGGTCCTCCATTACAAAATATTAAACAAATAGTAAATTTTTTAGAAAATTTTATAAAAATGTATCCACAAAAAAATTAATAGAATTTTAAACAAACACTGACAAGTATTGCCGTAGCCGTCTTCCGTTGTATTATGTTTATTTTTTTTCTCCCGCAACGAGAAATCGCACCGCACCGCAAACATTGTGTTTAGACTCTTAGACACAATTTAATTGAAAAAGAAAATTTTATTTTTCTTTAGAGAGTTGAGTGTATACAAGACATTTGTATGAAATACATATTTATAATATATGAGTAACAATATCAGGATGAGTTTTGCATCATTAACTCAAAAATCTAATTTTTTGAGCTATGACGTTGCACAGTGGGGCCAAAGACTCTTTTTTCGCGGATCAATTCATATCTTCACAACTACAGAAGTGGAGTCATTAGTCTTAGAAAACTGAATGTTCGGAAAAAATCTTGCCGGTATAGAAGGAGACGTGCATCCCTCCCCCTTCCCCCCTTCCCCATCCCCCTTCCCACCTTCCCACCTTCCCCCTTCACCCTTCCTACAAAGTAGTTATTATTTTTCTTCAGCACAATAAATTTAATGTAGATAACTTTTAAAATAAGCTTCATGTTCCACCAAAATATTGAGGGCATAGGAAGGTGGAGACAGGTACCCCCTCTGTCGGAAAGTTGCTCATATTTTTATGATTCCATAAAAATTTAATTTTTACATTTTTTAATTTTAAAACGAACAATAGACAATTTGAAAGTTCTACACATGATACAATAATATAAAGGTACAACCGTTCTCTCTTTTCGTCGCCATATTAACCTTCTGACGTTTGTGCCGACAATTTTTTACTCTCAAAATTAATGCTACCTTATTAATTTATGAAATCCGAGTTTTTGATTAATTTTTTGACGTTCTTTTTTATTTATTGAAAAATATTGAAGAATATGTATTTAAATTATAATTATAAAAAAAATTTACATCAGCATAAACAATTCAAGGGAAATTACCAACGGAAAAGCCTCTGAATCAAGGGTGGGACTTTCTCTTCATACTTCTCTGGCTTATTGCTTTACATCAGGTGCGTACAAGTCATATGCACAATGTGCAAACTTTTTTAAAAGAGCGAGAGCACAATTGCCAATCAGATCTCGGCGAGAACAATGCTTCCTCTTAATTTGAAAGGAAACAACAGCACACTTAACAGCTTTCAAAGCTGTTTGCCTCAAATACAATCATCAGAGTATGCCTGCTTAGAGCCTAAAATTATAAGCAAAAGGCCACCCGCGGGCACTTCGTTATGCTCTGTTTTAAACATACATATGTATGTATATATAAACGAATAAACGTATCATGGGTTCTAAGCACTCATTGGAATCATGAGCAGTTTTGCTAAATGTTCGCCCATGCTCGTCAATGACACGCCTGTGTTAAAATCATGCGTTCTGCACCTAAATTGAACCAATTCATTAGCAATAGAACCCATGCATTAACTATTTCTTTTGCATGTCTTTTTTTGTTCAGATTATTCAGATGTAGCCCATCAAAAAATCATTAATTCGTACTGTAAGCTGCAATAAATTTGCACACGAAGTGTATGTAAATGTGTATTATATGCATGAAACACGCTCATCCATTCTACATCATATTATACACATGCATATTTCATTATCCACGTATCCAATTAATACAACATTTAAAAAAGTGTGTATTAAACCATAATTTCTAAACTTAAAATTACACATTTCCAAAAACATTCCTAAAAAAAAGTTCCCCGTAATTTCGTGTGGCAACGTTTTCCTCTCTCTTTACAAAAAAACAGTAATCAAACAATTTTGGTAAAAGTCAAAATTAATTTTATACGTCAAATGTGGTTGTACCTTTATATTATTGTATCATGGTTCTACATTATGTATTTGTTTAAAACGTTTCATTTTTAACCCCCGACCAAAAAAAGGGGTGTTATAAGTTTGTAGTGTATGTCTGTGTATCTGTGTATTTGTGTGTCTGTCCGTGTCCACGTACAGCCCAAACGGCTGGACCAATTTTGATTTAGTTTTCTCTGTTGTAAAGGTGACTTGATCGAGATGGTTCTTAACCATGTTTGAAGAAAATCGGTTCAGCCGTTTAGAAGATGTCACATCTTTTCTAGACAATTCGGGGATTTTTAAAATTTTTAATTTTTGTTATTAATATAAAAATAATTAATCAGGAATAATTTCTTAATCAGTACTAAGTTCAGTATTTTCAATTCGTATTGAATGAAAATATTTTTATTAATTAATATGATTTTCTAAAGAGAAGAAAAATTAAAATAGGCTTTTTAGCTGTGGGAAATATCGGCATTTTTCTGTGCAGCCACGCCTTTGATCAGCACCCATGTCTATCTACTAGGGTAGATGACATTAATTAATAAAAAAATTCATTCAATAAGAATTGAAAATATTGAACTTATTCCTGATTAAAATTCATTCTAGTTGAATTAAATTTAATATGTCTCACTTAAAACTAACACAGTTCTGCAAAAAAAATAAAAAAATAGTCGGAAGCAAGAACTTCATTATGTGATTATAATGGACTTTTGTGTGCTGAATGCAAATCTGTTCTCAAATTGTTTCCATAATGCGCAATATCTCATTAGAACCTTTCATCATGCTAACCAGATATGACACCACGAGAAAAATCTAAATTCGATCTTAATTTGGAGCCCTTCTATTTCCAATAGAATGAAATTAAAGGGTTTTCACTAATATTTAGTGGTTAAGCATTTTTGGACACATGTTTGCCAAGTTCTACTTCATAAAAGTTTCGTTTTCAAAATAAAATTGTTTCTTTTTGATTTAAAAAGAATTTTTTTTGGAGTAGGTATAAACGTTGCTTAACCAACAAAACAAACAAAAACTGCCTGTCATTGAGTGACTTCGGCAGTCGGAAGTCGTTAAGCCCTTATTATTGGTAAAACAAAACGCTTGAGGTTATTACTATCTCGTACAAAATAACTTCTGAACTAACGCTCATGCGTCCAACCTTTAAAATAAAATTGAATTCTCAGCTTAATTGAGCCCATTTAATAACTTTATGTCCACTTGAACTTTTCTCAGTTTCCATTTATTTGCACTTCCAATATAAGGCTCAATCAGACGTGCCATAACCATAACCATAGAAAACAGCTGTTCGAACCAAACTTATAGGCAACACTGTATTTGATTATAGGTGACTCGCCAATAACGCCATAACTCTCACCATAGAAATCAATTGAATTTTGGTTTGGTTATTTCTATGGCATTATGGCTATGTCACGTCTAATTTAAGCTATAAATATTAAAAATAGCACTTCCACAAATAATTTTATTAACCATTTTTAGCAAAAGATTTGAATAAGTATCCGAACTTGATTATATGAAATTTTTTTAATTGTGAAGTACAATTGTATGCACTTTATATAAGAAAGTATTTTCAGTTTTCACGGAAGTTGAACTTTTTTTAATTAATCCGTTAAATGAGCGCCTTTCGCCCCTGTCTGCCTTGTTTTAGTAAATGTGCGATATATCCCTGCAAATAACGCGACTAGTCCATACATGCATGTAAGGACTACTCCATAAATGACCAGGACTAGCCCAAATATAATCCAAATGTATGGTCCAAATTTGCATTACATCGGACCATTTTCAAAACTACTCCATATAGAATAGTTACAGACTACTCGCTATACAATTTGTAAGTGCCTAAGAAGAATGAAAATAATCGTTTAAACACGAACACTTATCGTTGCATTGTGTGAAAACGACATGATCCATGACTGCATTACATGGGACCATGATGTAACTAGTTTGTTTCATCCAGATTGTACCACGTAGTCCAATATTATTTGCAGGGATGTATATATGTATATGTAAGAGAATGTGTGCACGGCAACAATTACGAGAAGATAAACGGCTGCTTAGATTATTCTTCGGACGCTCATCTGTTTTGTTTTTTAAGTATTTTAAATTTAGAAAAAAAACTGCCATCTTTTCTTGGCTATACTAGAACTGAAACAAAACACCGCCCTCGGTAATTGATTTTAATAATTTTACCTATACATACATACATACATACATTTGTAAGCATAGTTTAAAAATAGTAAGGGAGTGTTAGGTATTTTGCAGATTGCTGAACTAAACATATTTTTAATTTGTCTCTAAATTTTGTTAATAGCTTACACCAGAAGAAGAAGCCCGCAACAAAATGATTATGCGCGAAAGAGATCGTGAGCGCAAACGTTTAAAACGTATGAATCCCGAATATAGACGAATGGAACAAGAAAGAGATCGTGACCGTAAAAAAGCACGGCGAGCAAATGAAGCATTTCGTCAGCTGGAAAAATTACGTGATAAAATACGCAAAGAGCGCAAAAAGGGAATAATTGTCGATGAGGCAGCGTTGGCTCAACAATTTAATTTAGTGCCAACAGCACCAATGGAACCAGAAGTTTTAATTAACGATGGTTTAGCGCCAGCAGATCAACAACAGCAACAGACTACACAGCAGCAGCAGCAGCAGCAACAACAACAGCCACCATCGTTAGGAACACAACAACAGACGCAACAGCAGCAACATCATCCACAACATCAACCGCAAAGGCGAAGAATACACAATACAAACAATGCGAATACAACAAATACCAATATGGCCAATACCACAAGTAGTATAACAACAACTACCATTACCAGTGCTAACACACATAACAATAATAATACTAATAACAATATGGCCAACAGCTTAACACAAGTTACCGCAGCCAATATGCCAACATCCACAAATCCAGCTGCTGCTCATATGTCACAACTAAACAAGGGTCTGCTCTATCCACCACCTAATTTTCCCCATCATCCATTACCTATACCAGGTGTGGCATTAATGCCCTCCTTGTGCCATCCCATATTGCATCAAAATCTAAGTGCCACTTTGTATCCACAGAATGGTATCAAACAGGAATACAATGAAAATACCCACAATCAACTATCGCCAACAAGCACTGCCGGTTCAACTAATAATAGTGATGAGCATGAAATGCCTATGATTGAACCAGAAATAATTATACAATCTTCACCGGATATCATTTCGGTGCCACATCATTTCAATAATCACGCTCACGCTCATCACTTGCATCAGCAACAGTGCAATATGTTTTCGCATATGGCACCACAGGCTCACATGGCGACCGCTCATATGCGTGTTACAACTCATGGCACTCATATACCACCATCCGCTTCGGCTTTGGCCGCTGCTGTAGCAGCTGTACAATCTCAACAACAACAACAGCAGCAGCAGCTGCAACAGCAGCAACAGCAGCAGCAGCAACAGCAGCATCCTACATCGCAACACGCTATAACACAGCAACAGCAGCAGCAGCAACAACAACCACAACATCAAACGCAACAATAAATTATTTTCAATGTTTAATTAAAATTAAACGAAATTGTAAAAAACATACTTATTTGCAATTTAATATTTTATTGTTTGTTTTTTGTGGACATCGTGGGCATTATTAGAATTTATGTCATTTTTATAATTATTTTATTATATTTTTTTGTGTTTCCTTATTATTGTCAACGTCATATAAGCCGTCGTTTAATACACATACAGTGGGGCTATAGAATAATTTCCAGCGTGAAATAATATGTACATACATATGTATGTAACTATGGGGGAATTTTTAAGAATTCTGCTGTCCTGCCTGCCCTCTTATTCTGTAACTCGCTGAAGCTAAATCTCTATCGCTAAAAATATATAAACTCGATTTATCGATTTTCGGCTATGAATGCAATTTTCACCAAAAATTTGTAATTTGTTCATTAGCGAACGAATTTAGCTTTAGATTTAGCGATATACAGAATAAGGGGGCGGCTTTGTGCCTTTGAAAAAAGTTCCATTGTAGAAAAATTGTTGGTGCAAACTCGAAATCATTCGATTCGATTTAAATTCGATTTTTTTCCGCACAAATTCAAGAGAATTGTACAATTATTGATTTAGAGCAGCTACGTCCAAACTCACATACACTGATATTTGCATTTGAGGTAAACAGCTTTGAAAGCTTGTAAATTTGTTCCTGTTTGTTATTGTGGATGTTGTACTCTCGTTTGAGTGAAAGCATAAAAGCTTTATTGTAAAAGTTTGCACATTGTGCATATGGCTTGGACGTAGCTGATTTAGAGGTAAACACTTTTTGTAATTCGTCTTTTATTTTTGTTTCTTTAATGATCATTTGTACTAATGTTGTGAACTGTGATTTTGAAATTACTTTATATTGTACTGTTTTTTAATGGTCTCTTTGTAAATATATGTACATGTATGTATGTATAAAGTACATAGCTTTATATATTTTGTATTAAAAAATAAATACATACATATCGTCAGCTAAAATGCAAAAAGGCGTAACTAACAAAATTCAAAATCCAGTTTTTGAGTGTTTATTATGAATGCCTTTAAACTACATGTTGTGACAAAATTTTACACTTGTGTAACCAAAAATGACGCTTTTATTAACAAAACACTAGGGCACTTAACTACAAATTTGTTAAGTTTTTTGTTTGTTTTTTGCTTCTGCTGTAAAATTATATTTTTGTTAGTTACGCCATTTTGCTTAATAAGAATAAATTTATTTAAAATTATAGTTACGAGTGAACATTAACTGCCAGTTTATAGAATAAAAGTAAAAATTCTCGTCTGTCTATTTGTCTTCTATAAACTGCCAGTAAATATTTCTTAACACATAAATATTACCTTCTCAGCACAACTCTAACATAGAGTCTATACCTGATAAAAATTTATCATAACAGCTAACAAAACGTCGGCAGAGCCGTTGTCAAATTTTTGTTAATGCAAGCATAAATGCGAAGACGTTGTAGTTTTTTTTATTATGATAAATCATAATTTCTTTGACGTCGTGAAGAAAGTTTGTCACAAAGCACTATTTCACTTCATAATTTTTAAAAAGCTTTTTTTTTTTAATAAAAACCTAAATATTTTTCTTTATTTTTATATTTTTTTCCCTAAAAATTACATAAAAATTGTATATTTTGCATATAAATTAGAACGTCAAAAAGTTTGTTTAAGTTTTGTATCTAGCTGAATTTATTAACGAAATTCGAAAGATTACTGAGAACTAAATAAACTAAAACTTGCTTCTCCTGTAAAATTCTTAAAAAAAATGTAACTTACGCCTTTTTTAATTTATATGACGATATGTATAAATAATAAATGCGTTTTATTTACGGTACAGTTTGCATCAAAACATTTTATACAGGCAACCAATGTATGTATTTAACTACAAACACTTTAAATTGCAATTTATTCTCAGCTCTTGAAAGATTATTTTATTGTATGTGCTTTTAATTTAAAAAAAGATTCTTGATAGATTAATTAATCTTTGTAATTTAAAAATATTTCTAGATAAAGATATAAGGTGTCATCAATAAAAGTTAATTAGGCAGCTTTTTATTTCTTAACCCACTGTGTGTCGTATATTTTTTGTTGCCACACCAATCAATGAGTGGCGATTAAAGAAAGGAATTTTTTTTAAATACATGTTTATATTGAGACTTGTATTTTTTTTTTAGTATTTTTAGGCCTTAACATCATGAAATAATTTTCACTATTTAAATGTCTATTTTTTATTAGTATTTCATTTGCTTCCAACTGATGTATTTGTTTATATATGTGCTTAATTTAAATAAAAATGATAATATTTTTTACACAAACTTATATTCTTTTTTATAAAATTTCATATACAACATATTAATTAATAACATTTTATGGCAATATTTGTTTATTTTTAATTTACTACTTTTTTTTTAACATCATCATACATTTTAACTCATTTTTATATAAGGTTTAAATGCTTTAGTAATTAAAATGTATTAAGTATACACTTAAAAAAAAACTCACAATAAAATTATGTGTGAAGTTAATATTATATAGAAATATATATATATAGAGAGAGAACCGGATATACATATGTATGTAAATAAAATGTATGTATGTATATCCATTTAAAATTTAAAGGAAAAATAATGGAACATAAAAATAAAAATTATTATTAAAAAAAAAAAGAAAACAATTTTGGTACTGTTCCTGAATGCATCAGCAGTGCCACAATGCATTTATAAATAGCATTTCTTATAATAGAGCATTGTATCGTAACTTATGAGTAAAGAGACGTTTTCGAAAAAGGTCGCTTCTGATGAATTTACGAATAGATCCGTTATTTAAGTAAAATTATTGAAGAGTTGCTTATCATATCTGATCAGAGATGGAAAATTCCTCTTTTATATGCATTAATAGAGTAGTATTTCAGTATTTCATATTAATTTAAAATAAATAATAACACTTTATCGACAGATAAATTCTATTCGATAGAAAACTCGTTGTTTAACGAAATGTTCGATAGCCAGCGAAGATCGAATGCAACTCATAATAAGGGCCATAATATTTTCAAGAAGGTTGCGTTTTGATTTTTCTACAACTCTTATGATAGCCTTTTGCCATATATTTTCAATACTTTCTTAAGCTTAAGGCTTATGCTAGTAAACATGTTAAATTTCTCTCAAAGCATTTTGTTTGTTGGTTTACTTTGGCCTAGTTTTTTCCACATGTTTTCTTCATTTTGTAATCAGCTTTTTTTGACAACATTTTGTTTTATCACACAAACTAAATGCCTTTTATATTTGTATTTTCTTAGGCCCAATTCATACGTTGATTTAAAAATCTTGTTTTATTTTAAATTCTCTTTAAAAGTTGCTTCCAAAAACATTGTACATTCATACGACGATTTTTTCCATGTTTCTAGGTTTGATTTTTTTTGCCTTCAAAAATGGTATCAGTGTTGCCAGTAGATTTTAAAAAATCCATTTCCCCTACATGTTAAAAAAATGTTCCCATACGAAAATCTACAAAATTTCACTAATTTTAATTTAAAAAAGATTAATTAAAAACATTTAAGTCCTCATTTTGACATACATACATATGTAGTTCTTGTGTATTAAAATATTTAAAGTGACTACTTCTGCGTTCGAAATTAATGCATACTTCTCTACAGATTTTCAGAAATTATCTTATATATAATACAAATTTAACATAAAGCTGCATTTGAGATTTCTCCATTAATGGAGTTTATTAAGATTTAAGATAGATAAGTGTAATTTCTTTAATTATTAAATCATTGTTTAATTGATGCCCATATTCTATTTCCTGAGGTGCCTGCCATTAAATAAAAGTCTGTGTAATTTCGAGCAAAAACAAATTTTGAAACGGTTTATGAGCAAAAATATATTTTAATTATAGTTCTTTTTTATTTATATACAAAAAATGCAATCTGAGTATAAAAAATACCTACGTTTTGTCAAAGTATTATTAATACTTATAAATAAAGAAACGTTTTGGCCAATATAAAATATTTGTCCGATATTTCCTATATTAGCGACAAAATAACCTACAGGTAACACTGTTTTCTATTATAAAAAGCTGTTGTCGCATTGAATGAAAAAATAATATAAAGCAACATACCAAAAATTAAAATATGTGTAAAGAAAATTTGAAAAAAAAACTCGGAAAACGGAAAATGTGATTTTTTTTCTACCCCCTTTGCTTTTCTATACCGTTCGCCTACAAACTACAAAAATCGTGTTTTAAAAAATCATTGAAAAATCAACGTGTGAATTAGGTGTTAGTTGCTGTAGCCCTACATAAACTTTATAAAAATTTACTTTGATTAAATCTAGTTTGCGGAAAGCTTAACCTCAGGAATGCATAATTGCAGTTCGTATATTGATCGGTTATTATCTCCGTAGAATTTTCATTTCAGAGCGGAATAAAAAATACCATCCAATATAACATATATTGGACCTCTTAGGGCATTGCGATCTAGCATAGCGATGTTTATTGAACGTGTAGCATGCAGTATTGATGGATCGCGATCCATATCGCAGAAAGGTCTAAATTATGGAATCCAAATCGTGGATCGCGTGATAAATATTGAACGTTTAGCATTTTCATATTAGATCGCGATACGTTAATAAGAAGTTAAATAAAATAAAAGACGCGGTGCAAAAAATTTAACAAATAAAAAGCAAAAAGTTTATTACATTTGTGTAAAGTTTGTTTTAATAAAGGGTAATGGCAGAAGATAGTGAAAGCGAGTGGGTTCTGCCGGTGGAATCGGAATTAACGATCGAAAAAATTGTTTTGAAAGAGTTTATTTTTAATTTGGAGGCATTGCTGGAGTTGTGGGACTCGTTGTCTAAAGCTTATTAATAAATTTATTATTAATAAACGATTAAAATGAATCGCGATCCAAATATCAGAATATATATTGAACGTATAGCAGTGCCCTTAGACTCAAATTTATTTATTAACTAATGAAGGTAGTTTAACTAATGAAATTGATAGGAAACATCTTTAGTTAAACCACAGGCGTTAGTTAATTATAGACTGTGAATTTGGACCTTGACATCCTTTATTAGTTTGGGTTTCACCTTTTAAAATCGTTAATAATTTAGATTATTATAAATCGTTTAAAGTATCATTAAGAAACAATTAAGATATGAACAATAGTTAAGACAAACCAAATCAACCCTCATTAAGGAAATATTGCTTGTTGGTCACTCAGGTACACTAGATTGGTTTTAAGCTTCTCATATATGGTTGATACATGTACAATTTTCAAGTAAAGTTAGTTTATTTTCAGTCGTGAAGTGAAACTGAGCACATCCGTGTCTTGACCTGAAATTTCTTTTTGATTACTTTCCACTAAAAAAAAGAAACACTCAACAAAATGATTATGCGCGAAAGAGAACGTGAGCGCAAACTTTTAAAAATTATAAGTCGTGAATATAGGCAATTGCAACAGGAAAGACGTCGTTACCGTATATTGGACCAACGACTACATGATTATATTAATAAACTGCGAAAAGAGCGCAAAAGAGTTATAATTGTCGATGAATTAGTATCTACAACACAAATAAATGATGGGTCAGCAAAAGTGGAACAACAACAACAACAATAGCCACTAATATTAAGATTCCAAACGCTGAAATATTATTCACAAGACAGATCAATATGGCCGATACCATTAGCAGTATAATAACAATAATTAATATAAATAATAATAGTAATACTAAAGCTTAACACAAGTAACAACAGCCAATATACCCACATCCCCCATGCCAGCTGCTACTCAACCTAATTTTCTCCATCATCCTTTATTCATACCAGGTGTGGCATTAATACCCTTCCTGCGCTTTCCAATGTTCAATCCAAATCTTAGTACAGCTCTATACCAACAGAATAGTCTAAAGCAGCAATACACTGAAGGTACGACTACAACAAATGGCGAGAACAATGATGAGCTGCCTCCTGCATCGGCTAAAGGGACTTTAGGTTCTGCTAATAATAGTGATGAGCATGAAATAAAAACTATTGAACCAGAAGTCATATTGCAAACTCCATCCGATATCATTTCGGTGTCACGCCACCACAGTCTTATATCGCCGCCGTTCACATGCCTGTTGCAACTCATGGCTTTCGCTTTCACCGCTCCTGTAACAGGTGTACGATCACAACACCAATAGCAACACCAATCACAACATCAAACGCAACCATAAATATGTTTGCGAACAAAATTAAAAATATACATACATACATACCCTGCAGAAAATGCGAATAGTGAAATTGTAGTGATTTACTAGTGACATTGTCAGTAGTACTACTGACCAGTTGTATCCCAGCCAATGTAATTATCTATTGACATTTAACATTAGCTTGTCATTGAAAATCCACCACTAGACTGTAGCAATACTGACTAAGTAGTTCTTTTGGGACCACATGGAGACATTGGAACCAAAGATTCACTAGTAAATTTTAGGGGCTCCAGTCTACAATATCGATATTTCCTCGCTCCATATCAATAGTAAAATTGTAGTGATTTACTAGTGACATTGTCAATAGTACAACTGAATAGGTGTACCGCAGCCAATGTAATTGCCTATTGACATATAACATAGGGTTGTCATTGAAAATCTACCAGTAGACTTTAGCACTATTCATTTACGACCATATGGAGACATTTGAACTAAAGAATCATAAGTACATTTTAGTGACCCTCGTCTACAATTTAATAAGGGTTGGGCCAACAAACTTAAATACCTACATACATATGTACGTAAGTTTTTAACATTATTGCATAGCATAATAAAAAAGAAAAACAAACTATTGGCAATATCAACAGAAATACATTAGAACTGTTGTCTCTAACGTATCTCTACTCGCGCATAAAAGGAAAATTGTCGACATTTCAACTAGTGCAATTGTCGCTAGAGAAAAGAGTGTTGACATAGAGACATATGGCACTAGGCTGGCTAGAGGGTACATGTACTACAAACTGCTACAAAATTTGCAAATAAATCCATATACATACATACATACATACATATGTATGTAGAATTTGTGTAATTAAATATTAGTTATTTTATTTGGCCGTAGAATTTAAAGGCATGTACACATGCGAGCTTTACTTTGCAAAGTATTGAGTTTTTGGAGAGAACGAAGGATCGAGTGTTCCCTTCTCTCAATACTTTGCAAATTAAACTTTGCGTTTGTAAAAGCCGAAATTATGTTCTTTTTTTCATTTGTATAATTTTTCTTTTCATTTGTGTAATTTTTATGGTAACAAAAAAAAGTAAAAATTGTGTAATGAAATCGTAGAAAAATTGTTGGCAGAATTTGTTTAGTTCCAATACAATATACGCAATGAACTGGAGGGTCGTCCAAGATATGGCAATCGGTACAGAACCTCTTGGAAATTCATTAAGTGTTTATCGGGGACAGAATGCGCATTTTACATGTATGAGTTTTACAAAAAGTGTAACTCGGCGACTGCAATATTAAAGATTTCCTCCACATAAACTATGCTTCAAGAATGCCTCTCATTCGAAAGTGGATAAAAATGTTGGAGGCCGCTACAATATTGAAAAACCTAAAATCAAGGCGACCAAGATCATCAATTAGTAATTACTAGTAATTAAAAAAAATAAAAAAATTGACTGTGGCCAACTTTGGACCGTTTAATATCCTAAATGGTCATTCGAAATGAAAAATCATGAGCGAAACCTAAAGATGATTTTAAAATACCTGATGAATAATATCTATTTTGATATAACCCACTTTTTTATATTATATTGGCCGCCATATAGAATTTTTACTACCGTCATACCTTTAGTGACAAATTGATTGAAATAAGAATCAGCAAAATCGGACTATGCGTTCGGTTTACATAGTGCCGCAAAGCAACCTACATACATACATACATACATACATACAAACACAATACCCTTTTTTGCGTCGTGTAGTCCGGTAAAAAGGTATAAAGTGTTAATATATTCTTCAAGATCCATTTTTCAATCAGGAAGCACGAAGTGCCTTAAATCTACAAGGATAATCAATACAGCCCATTTTACACAAAAACTGCATTACTAAAGATTCCAATTAGTACAAGAATTATAGCTCCAGGCAGCTAGTGAGATGCTTGACTTCGAAGCACAGACAATTCGAAATTGATCTTCAATATTTACAATAAATATAGTTTTAATATAATTTTCTTGCAATCATATTTTGTCAACTCACCTTCTAAAATATCCCAATAAGCACTCAAAAATTAAAATTCAACCACTTGAAATTTAACTGGAAACAAAGTTGAATTCAATAATTTTTTCAAGTAATATTCAAGTTTGAAAATATTTTGAAATAAAAAATCAAACAACATGCATACATACATATATGTATGTTCAAACCTTATCAAATAAATAATTTATTTATTAATAAAATTAAAATTGTGGTAAAAAATATCAAAGAGAAATAAAAAAGTGATTTTTAAAAAACAAAAGGTGATTAAAAACGTGAAAACAATAGTGAAGGTAGATATGCAGAAAATTATTGTAAGAAAACTTGTCGATTGCATTTTCCTTTACATTTTAAAAACATTTTTTTGAAGCTTGAAATATACTTGAATTCAATTGTAATACAAGGTTGAATTGCAGTATAATTCAAGGCTTGAATCAACTGTAATGCAATTGAATTGTTCGAATTGAATTCAAGTTCCCTTTTCACTGGAGAATGCTATTGAAATAAAGTGTAAATCAAGCATAATTCAACCCTTGACAATTGAATATGTGACTCGAATAACAATTGTTTTACACTTGATTTTAAGCAAAATTTTTATTGGGATATTTTAAATACATACATAAATAAATAAATTAATATTTTGAATTTCTTGCTAGTGTTGGAAATTTAGTTCTCAAGCCTAATTCTCGTTGCAGCTGTTAATTTATCTGGTTTCAAACCGAGCATAACGTTTGAAAATCTTTTGACAGCAGGAAATTTAGATAAATAAGTTTTTTCTACAGTGTATCATATTATATCAAAATGAGTTCACCTGTTGGTCTACTGTGCAACTCTAAACGAAACATAAACATTCGAAAGTATTTTGTTTGGTTTCGAATTACGTCTAAATATTTTACATTAACAACCTTATATAGCGAATAATATCCTAATTTTATACCGGATATAATGAATGATAAAGAAAAAATGGCAAAATAAAAACATAAACTTGCTAGCATCATATTTCCAACATTTAGTTCTACTTTATACCTATAGCGAATGTTTTGATAAAGGTGTGCTCTGTATAACGAATCGAAAAAAAGTAAACAAAATCTACAGCAGCATTTTTGCAAAATAAAAATGTAGTACCGTCAGTTTGTATTTGGTAGCTTATTAAAAAAAAAATTACCCTCATTCCTTTTATTGTATTGTATCGTGTCTACAGTAATGAAAGTTAAAATAACACTTGAAAAATAATTTGCGATATAACGAATTTTTCGGTATAACGTCTGGGCCTAACATTATATCGTTCGTAATACCGGGATTTGCCTGTATATATACTATATGTATTTGTATAAGTTTTCTTAAATATTTATAAGAAAATTGTGTTGTATAAATTCCACAATAATTTTGTCTCTTGAATTCCCTTTAATTTATTTCATGCATTAAAATGAACCCCTTCATGTAAATTAATCCAGCGATGAATGGCAACTCTGCCCCAGTTGCCAAAAATATTAGTTCTCTCACGGTCGCCGCCGAATTAAGTTGCGTTTAGTATTCGCTGCGTAATATTACATGTAAATAATAAGTTAAAGTGTTTAAAAGATGCAAAATCACAAAATATTATTTAATATTTCATAATTTATTTATCAAAATCAAGTAATTTTGTTTCCAAGAGAAGCGAGTGTGTATGCATTAATAGTTTTTATTAATAAAGTAAATCCGTAAAATAAGATGCATAATTTTCATGTCTTGTTGTTGCGAATAGCGGTAGTTGTGTTGGAAGTGTTTTTGCTTGAAACACTTGTTGCTTTACAACAAAATGTTGGCTAGTGTTGCTGAGTGTGTGTCTGTGCATACTATAAAAGTGTATTGTGCTTTTGGGTGGCGAACAAACAGCAAGAAAAAAGAAATATGTATGAGTGAAATTCGGAGTAGTAAATGCTTCATGCATTTGGCCTCAGCAGGCTACACGACTTCAAATGCCGCCAGCTGCAATTGCCGCATTGTAGCCAGCTAAAGCAGCAGCTTCATAAGGAGCTGATAAATAATATCCAATAATTTTAAAATATCACTAATTTCACATTAGCCCCATTCACAGTATTGTGCAAACGGTCTTGCATCGTAGCATGTGCAAAATGGTATGGTTTATTGATACTCACCACTAAGAATTGTTAAGTGGTGAGTATCAATATGCTACACCACTTTGTATATGCTACGATGCAAGACCATTTGCACAAGATTGTGAATTGGGCTATTATGTTTTATTTTATCGTGTGGACGTGCATTCTAATTTTCACATGAAGTCAGTAGCCTGCTAAAATGAATGTGTTTAATGCATAAAGCACGAGCAAAGATATTATTTTTTGTAATTTTATTATAAAAGGCACCATCAAAGCACCGCGCACGAGAATCAGTTCTAAATTTTACGTAATTTTTAGGCAAAATAGAGAAGTTTAAAAAAGTAATTCTCATGTGGGACGTTTTGTGGATACCTTGCTTAAAAATTAAAAAGCATCAAGTGGTTTTTCTGAGTGCAAAATAAAAATAGCGCTTCATAATAGTTGGAAATTATTAATTCAAATAATTATTTAAAATAAAACGGGGTTCGGTTCCGGCGTTAAATAAAATAATAAAAAAATTGGTTTATGAATTTTAAGTGAATTTGAGAAGAGGTAAGTAAGTAACTTAAAATAATGTTATTAAAATATTAAGTTAATAAAATTTGTTAGGCGTAAAAAAGGTTTTAGGAAAATAATGTTGGCTATACCTAGTAGAGTTCAGACTTGATCTAATTAAAAAACCACTGCATAACTGATGAATGCAGAGCCTCATGCTATAAAACTTTTAGAAAATAAAAACAAGAAGTTATACAATACACTAAAAAAATAAGTCGGAAATGCCTGTTCTGAAAATCAATGTGATTTCAAATCACATGATTTCAAAAACAAACTATTAATAGCTGACTTCTTAGTGGGTTTTTATGGTATTTTAAGTTTTTTACTTTCTTATTCATAATATAATATTTTTTAACGCTAAAAGTTTATTAAATTTACAAATAAATTTTTTGAAATCACCGTGATTTCATGTGTCATAATTTGCAGAACAGGCCCGAATATATGTATTTAAATAAAAACTAATAAAAATATTAGTATTTGTTCATTCTTATTATATATAGAACGAAATATTTTATTAATTAATGTTATTTTCTAAAGAATGATAAAATAGAGTTAGTTGGGTGAAATCCAGCATATTTAGTGCTACCACGAACTTCATTATTACCCATGCTTATCTACTTCTGCAGAGGGTGCTTGTTAACATAAACTATTTCACATGATTATTTTTACTGAAATAGAATATGAGAAATGGTGTTATTGTGCCATCAATTACTGATTTACATCGGGTAAATGCATTTATAGTAAGAACTATTTATTTCTATGTTACCAAAAGAGCAATTTTTGTCGTGTAATTCTATAAAAATAATTGATAAATATTAGAATTTGTGTATTGATCGGTTTTCTGTGCGGAATCACAAATAATATCCAATATAGCATATTTTAAACTTCTAAGACATCCTTTGTAGCTTGGCCTTCAACTCTTAAAATCGTTAGGAATTCAAATTATTATAAAATGATTAAAGTATCATTAAGAAGCAATTAAGACATATACAACAGATACGACCAACCAAATCAACCCTCATTAAGGAATGATTGCTTTGTTGGTCGGTCACTCAGGTAACCTAGATTGGTTTTAAGCTTCTCATATATGGTTGATAAGCATGTACAATTTTCAAGAAAAGTTAGTTTATTTTCTGTCGTGAAGTGAAACTGAGCACATCCGTATCTTGACCTGAAACTTATTTTTGATTACTTTCCACTAAAAAAAAGAAACACACAACAAAATGATTATGCGCGAAAGAGAACGTGAGCGGAAACTTTTAAAAATTATGAATCCTGAATATAGGCAAATACAACAGGAAAGACGTCGTGACCGTATAATCGCACAACGACTACATGAAGCATATCTACAGATTGATAAACTGCGAAAAGAGCGAAAAAAAGTTATAATTGTCGATGAGTCAGTATCTACAACACAAATAAATGATGGGTCAGCAAAAGTGGAACAACAACAACAACAACAACAATAGCCACTAATATTAAGATTCCAAACGCTGAAATATTATTCACAAGACAGATCAATATGGCCGATACCATTAGCAGTATAATAACAATAATTAATATAAATAATAATAGTAATACTAAAGCTTAACACAAGTAACAACAGCCAATATGCCCACATCCCCCATGCCAGCTGCTACTCAACCTAATTTTCTCCATCATCCTTTATTCATACCAGGTGTGGCATTAATACCCTTCCTGCGCTTTCCAATGTTCAATCCAAATCTTAGTACAGCTCTATACCAACAGAATAGTCTAAAGCAGCAATACACTGAAGGTACGACTACAACAAATGGCGAGAACAATGATGAGCTGCCTCCTGCATCGGCTAAAGGGACTTTAGGTTCTGCTAATAATAGTGATGAGCATGAAATAAAAACTATTGAACCAGAAGTCATATTGCAAACTCCATCCGATATCATTTCGGTATCACGCCACCACAGTCTAATATCGCCGCCGTTCACATGCCTGTTGCAGCTCATGGCTTTCGCTTTCACCGCTCCAGTAACAGGTGTATGATCTCAACACCAACCACAACATCAAACGCAACAATAAATATGTAGCGAACAAAATAAAATATACATACATACATGTACTACAAACTGCCACAAAATTTTTAAATAAATACATATACATACATACATACATATGTATGTATTAAAAGAATACTTTGTTGTTTATTTTGTGTGGGGAAGTCTAAAGGGCTTTGGGCACGATCAAAATGCTTGCTGTCAAGTTCGTGTACGTGTGCTTGTCGGCTTGATGTTACCATGCTTGATAACGCATCAAGCATTCATTTTGATTTTGTGCTGGTCGTTTGGCTAAAAAAGTTTATAAAATGTGTCTAAATAAAGAAATGTTAATAACAATAATGTATTTTTTTGTATTTTGTATTTTTTGTATTAGTAACTTTTCTGTTTTCTCTTAAATTCCGATTTTTTTTTTACAACTGTTCACAATGAAAATATAATTATAATGAAAATTTGTTCGTGCTTGACGGGTTAACACATACACGTATATAAAAAGTGACAGCAAGCATGCCAAAAATCAAAATTTTTTGATTTTCCATCAAGCATCGTTGGTGACACACATACTAACAAATTTTCACTCATACTATAACCAATCTCTTCAAGCATTTTGACCGTGTCTAGACCCCTCAAGGCATTAGTAGAATCTGTGTAATTAAATATTAGTTATTTTATTTAGCCGTACAATTTGAAGGCATATACACATGCGAGTTACTTTGCAAAGTCTTGAGTTTTTGGAGAGAACGGAAAAGAAAATGGGTCGAGTGTTCCCTTCTCTCTAACAAATTCAATACTTTGCAAATTAAACTTTGGGTGTGTAAAAGCCGAGTTTATGTTTTTTTAGCCTGACAGAAAGAACAATTATTTTCTTCTAATTTGTGTAATTTTTATAGCAACAAAAAAAGAGTAAAAATGAAATCGTAGAAAAATTGTTGATACAAAAGTAAGTTTTATTTATTTAGAACCAATGTAACATACGCAATGAACTGGAGGGTCGTCCGGGATATGGCAGTCGGTACAGTGTTTTTTTGAAAATTCAGTCGCTAGTACTTATCGGGGACAGAACGCGTATTTTACATGTAGGAGTTTTACAAAAATTTTAAAAATGTTGATCCCGGTACAAGATTGAAAAACCTAAAATCTAGGCGACCAAGATCATCAATTACGATAACAAGTAGTAACTAAAAAAATAAAAAAAATAAACCGAATGGGACCAACTTTGGAGCGTTAAATATCCTAAATGGTCATTCGAAATGAAAAATCATTAGCGAAACGTAAAGATGATTTTAAAATACCTGTCGACTGATACCTATTTTGATATAACCGACTTTTTTATATTTTTCCTATTTAGAGAAAGTCGTCTGTTGGGCGCCATATAGAAATTTTACTGCTGTCATACTTTTAGTAACACTCTCCGGACAAATTAATTGACGTACGAATCATTAAAATTTGCCTACGCGTTCGGTTTATATAGGGCGGCAAAGGAACACAAATATATACATACATACATATATAAAGGGTGTTTTTTTAGAGGTATAGAACTTCGAATTGAAATAAAACACAAGAAAATCGTTTTAATGTCCATCAATTTGGCTTTATTGGAAGGATAATTTTATGCCATTAATGTTTAAATATGATTTCGGGCATGTGGCCGCCGCGGCTGGCTCGAATAAAGCCAATTCGGCTTTTTTAAAGCCAATTCGGCTGGCTCGAATAAAGCAAATTTGCACGATTTGCAAGCGTTGTTCTTTTGTCAACCTGTTCATGATGAAATGGCAAACCAAACTAAATATTAATCACTTGACAGCTGACAAAATGGCCGCCAGTTAAAAAAGTGATGCCAACTTAAAGTTCTATACCTCAATAAAAAACACCCTATACATACATTAGAGCGACTCAACTTGTATAGAAGCGAAAAAAGTGATTTTCTTACCGCTCTGAAAATGAAACTTGATATGTTTTATGATGATTCCCAAAATATTTTGGTTCTAGCATTGACCATCCGTGAGCTGGACCATTTTTAAAAATGGTATTTTTATCAGTTTTTCTAGTTTTTTTTGTAATTTGCTCCAAGACGACATAAATAAAATTTGGTATCATCGAAAAGAGTTTTTTAAGCAGCATCCAATGGTATATAAAACTTGACCACTTGCGACCTACTAATTGAGATATTTAACTACATACATATGTATTTTCGTTTCGGGGTTTCATACAAATTCTACTTATTTGGAAATAATGTTTTGCTTTTCAAATTGAATCTGTTTTAAAATAATGTTAATGTTAGTAGGGTCACCTTATAGATGCACTTTGGCCTTTATTATGAAATTTCTCTTTTTTTCTTCGCAGTGATGCCAATATCCTACAGTTAAAAAACTGATAAAATGAAATATCGGCGATATATATCGATATTTTTTTTTTTTCAAATATCGATATTTCGATATGTCGATATTTTTTGCCCATCTCTAATTCTTTTGCTTTTAACACTGTGAACGCTGATATTCTAAGCTTGAATTATGTAGTGAATTGTAAAATATAAATTAACTAGCTGACCCGGTCAGCGTTGCTGGCTCTAAGCAAACATTAGTGTTGTATTGCAACACGATTTAAATTGAGCTTTTAACGAAATTTACGGCCTTTAAATAAAAATCCATGGAATACCTATCATTAAGTTTTCTCACAAAACAACTTACATATGGTGTAGATATGGGCTCAATAAAAAAAGAAACACATGCATTTAAGGCAAATTGGATTTTGCCACGCCCTTCTGCACGCAGGCTGAAAATCAAAAATCAAACTTCAGATTGTCACCCGCCTGAATATTCTGAAGATTTCCAGAAAATTTCTTCAAAATCGGCCCAGCCGTTTTGGAATCCATACGTTACATACATACATACATCCTATTTTATATACATATATAAATAGATAGAATATACATTTTTTACACCATTTTTATATATGTATATAGATATTGTGATAAAAAAGAGGCCCGATAAATAAAAAACTTAAAGAAATAAAAAATTAAGTTTTTTCACACTTTTCCGCAATTTTCCGTGCTTTACACTAAGAATTTTCTATTTTTTGATTTGGAAAGCCATTAAGGAATAATTTCACACAAAATTTCATACAAAAACTCGATCTTCGATTTTTCCAATTTTCCGACTTTTTCAGAGGGATTCTCCAAAATTTTCTTCCGTAAAATCCTTCTCCTAAAAAATACAAACAACTGACAAAAAATTTTACAGAAATCGGCCCAGCAGTTCTCATTTTACGAATTACTATACATATTTTACACCATTTTTATATACAGTTGAACTTCTATAACTTGAACTTCTACAAATTGAAGTTTCTATAAGTTGAAGTAAATTGCATGGCAACAGCGGCAAACAGGTAAATTCCTTTATATTTTTTTCCTATTACTTGAACTTCCCTAACTTGAATTTCTCTCGAACTTGAAGAAACATAATGGTACAAAGCCCGGCAAAGT
The DNA here is from genome assembly GCA_944452675.1 of Tachina lurida. Taxonomy (NCBI): domain Eukaryota; kingdom Metazoa; phylum Arthropoda; class Insecta; order Diptera; family Tachinidae; genus Tachina; species Tachina lurida. Next base: position 130,377,741 of record OX101753.1, on the reverse strand, counting down.
TTCTATAAATTGAATTTTTCTCTGCAAATATGACATTAAAGTTACAACCACCTGACCAGTGTGAAATTCGATGCTTGAAAGCTCATTATCGAAATAGAATATTAAAAGAAGTTATAACGCGTGTAGAAGAAAATAGCAAAAGCGATATTAATTTGCTATACTGCATCCGCATAACAACCAGTTGTACTCTTCAAGACTTTATTGAAGTCGATAATGAGCTGGTTGTCGCAGATTTTCCAACGGATGAGGATATTTTTGATAATACTCTCGAATCAGTATCGCACACTGGAATCACAATAGATAGTGATGAGGAGGACATAGTTGAAGAAAGTGTTGCACAGCCCTCCAGGGAAGCTATGAAGGATTCGTTGAACAATTTGAATTTATATTTACACACAAATGCAAATACGACTGAAGACCACTACAAAGCACTATACAAATTAGACAAAATTTGTATACAAAACAAAAATAAACCAGTTCAGCCTAATATTACTCAGTACTTTAATATAAAATAAATTATATAAGTACACGTTTTCAATTCTTTTATTACAAGCAAAAAGGACTAAAAGTTAGAGAAATATATTTTTTTTATATGCAAAACTTTCGAAACTTACTCCATAACTTGAAGTCTCTCTAGCTTGAAGTTTTTTATTTGGATAATGGCGATTCAAATTATAGAAATTCAACTGTATATTGATTTTTAAGCAAAATAAATAAATAACAAATAACATATAAAAACGGTTTTAATTAGCGGAGATAAAACCACAGCCTTAACAATATTAGTTTCTGTTATTTTCTCTCCATACTTTAAATCAATAATAAACCATTAATACCCGGCATCCTTTGTTAATTTGGGTTTCAGCTTTGAAAATCGTTTATAATGATTTTTAAATAGAAACGATCACACTAACACTGTGAATGTGCAATTAAAGGTCATAAAACTATCATTAAAAAGCAATTAACACCTGAACAAATATTATGAAAACCCAAAATCAACCCTCATTAAGCAAATATTGCTTTGCTTGTTGGCCACTCAGGTAGCCTAGATAAGTTTTAAGCTTCTCATATACGGTTAGTAAGCCTTTCAGACTGTGAAATAGAGTTAGTTTATTTTCTGTCGTGAAGTGAAACTGATCACATTCGTATATTGACTCGAAATATCTTCTCGATTATCTCCCATTAAAAAAGAAACGGGCAGCAAAATGAATATTCGCGAAAGAGCACGTGAGCGCAAGCGTTTAAAAAGTATGAATCCTGAATATAGACGAATGCATCAGGAAAGAAGTCGTGACCGTACAATCGCACAACGACTACATAAGGCATATCGACGGAAGGAAAAACTACGTGGTGAAATGCGAAAAGAGCGTAAAAGAATTATAATTGTTGGTGAGTCAGTATCTACAACACAAATGGGACCTGCATTTAAAATAAATAATGGCTCAGCAAAAGCAGAACAACAACAACAGCAGCCGCTAACATTAAGAACCCAAACGCTGAAATATTATTCACAAAGGCGGAGAATTTACAGAACAAACGCGACCACAACACACAACAATTTGTCCGATACCATTACCAGTATAACAATAATTAATATAAATAATAATAGTAATAATAAGAGCTTAATACAAGTAACACCAGGCAATATGCCCACATCCTCCAAGACAGCTGCTACTCAACCAAATAAGTGTATAATCTATCCACTACCTAATTTTCTCCATCATCCTTTATTCATACCAGGTGTAGCATTAATACCCTTCCTGCGCTTTCCAATGTTCAATCCAAATCTTAGTACAGCTCTATACCAACAGAATACTCTAAAGCAGAAATACACTGAAGATACGACTACAACAAATGGCGAGAACAATGATGAGCTGCCTCCTGCATCGGCTAAAGGGACTTTAGGTTCTGCTAATAATAGTGATGAGCATGAAATAAAAACTATTGAACCAGAAGTCATATTGCAAACTCCATCCGATATCATTTCGGTATCACGCCACCACAGTCTTATATCGCCGCCGTTCACATGCCTGTTGCAACTCATGGCTTTCGCTTTCACCGCTCCTGTAACAGGTGTACGATCACAACACCAATAGCAACACCAATCACAACATCAAACGCAACCATAAATATGTTTGCGAACAAAATTAAAAATATACATACATACATACATGTACTACAAACTGCTACAAAATTTGCAAATAAATCCATATACATACATACATACATATATATGTATGTATGTATGTATTAAAAGAATACTTTGTTGTTTATTTTGTGTGGGGAAGTCTAGCCCTCATACCTAAATAAGAGCGGCAAGCGTCGCGTTAGCAGCAGGGTACGTATTTTCAGTACAATCAAGTAATATTTTCACATTTAAATGTACTGAAAATGCGTACCCTGCTGCTAACGCGACGCTTGCCGCTCTTATTTAGGTATGAGGGTAGGGCATTAGTAGAATTTGTGTAATTAAATATTAGTTATTTTATTTGGCCGTAGAATTTAAAGGCATGTACACATGCGAGCTTTACGTCTGTTGGCCGCCATATAGAATTTTTACTACCGTCATACCTTTAGTGACAAATTGATTGAAATAAGAATCAGCAAAATCGGACTATGCGTTCGGTTTACATAGTGCCGCAAAGCAACCTACATACATACATACATACATACATACAAACACAATACCCTTTTTTGCGTCGTGTAGTCCGGTAAAAAGGTATAAAGTGTTAATATATTCTTCAAGATCCATTTTTCAATCAGGAAGCACGAAGTGCCTTAAATCTACAAGGATAATCAATACAGCCCATTTTACACAAAAACTGCATTACTAAAGATTCCAATTAGTACAAGAATTATAGCTCCAGGCAGCTAGTGAGATGCTTGACTTCGAAACACAGACAATTCGAAATTGATCTTCAATATTTACAATAAATATAATTTTAATATAATTTTTTTGCAATCATATTTTGTCAACTCACCTCCTAAAATATATATTTTAAATACATACATAAATAAATAAATTAATATTTTGAATTTCTTGCTAGTGTTGGAAATTTAGTTCTCAAGCCTAATTCTCGTTGCAGCTGTTAATTTATCTGGTTTCAAACCGAGCATAACGTTTGAAAATCTTTTGACAGCAGGAAATTTAGATAAATAAGTTTTTTCTGCAGTGTATCATATTATTTCAAAATGAGTTCACCTGTTGGTCTACTGTGCAACTCTAAACGAAACATAAACATTCGAAAGTATTTTGTTTGGTTTCGAATTACGTCTAAATATTTTACATTAACAACCTTATATAGCGAATAATATCCTAATTTTATACCGGATATTAATGAATGATAAAGAAAAAATGGCAAAATAAAAACATAAACTTGCTAGCATCATATTTCCAACATTTAGTTCTACTTTATACCTATAGCGAATGTTTTGATAAAGGTGTGCTCTGTATAACGAATCGAAAAAAAGTAAACAAAATCTACAGCAGCATTTTTGCAAAATAAAAATGTAGTACCGTCAGTTTGTATTTGGTAGCTTATTAAAAAAAAAATTACCCTCATTCCTTTTATTGTATTGTATCGTGTCTACAGTAATGAAAGTTAAAATAACACTTGAAAAATAATTTGCGATATAACGAATTTTTCGGTATAACGTCTGGGCCTGACATTATATCGTTCGTAATACCGGGATTTGCCTGTATATATACTATATGTATTTGTATAAGTTTTCTTAAATATTTATAAGAAAATTGTGTTGTATAAATTCCACAATAATTTTGTCTCTTGAATTCCCTTTAATTTATTTCATGCATTAAAATGAACCCCTTCATGTAAATTAATCCAGCGATGAATGGCAACTCTGCCCCAGTTGCCAAAAATATTAGTTCTCTCACGGTCGCCGCCGAATTAAGTTGCGTTTAGTATTCGCTGCGTAATATTACATGTAAATAATAAGTTAAAGTGTTTAAAAGATGCAAAATCACAAAATATTATTTAATATTTCATAATTTATTTATCAAAATCAAGTAATTTTGTTTCCAAGAGAAGCGAGTGTGTATGCATTAATAGTTTTTATTAATAAAGTAAATCCGTAAAATAAGATGCATAATTTTCATGTCTTGTTGTTGCGAATAGCGGTAGTTGTGTTGGAAGTGTTTTTGCTTGAAACACTTGTTGCTTTACAACAAAATGTTGGCTAGTGTTGCTGAGTGTGTGTCTGTGCATACTATAAAAGTGTATTGTGCTTTTGGGTGGCGAACAAACAGCAAGAAAAAAGAAATATGTATGAGTGAAATTCGGAGTAGTAAATGCTTCATGCATTTGGCCTCAGCAGGCTACACGACTTCAAATGCCGCCAGCTGCAATTGCCGCATTGTAGCCAGCTAAAGCAGCAGCTTCATAAGGAGCTGATAAATAATATCCAATAATTTTAAAATATCACTAATTTCACATTAGCCCCATTCACAGTATTGTGCAAACGGTCTTGCATCGTAGCATGTGCAAAATGGTATGGTTTATTGATACTCACCACTAAGAATTGTTAAGTGGTGAGTATCAATATGCTACACCACTTTGTATATGCTACGATGCAAGACCATTTGCACAAGATTGTGAATTGGGCTATTATGTTTTATTTTATCGTGTGAACGTGCATTCTAATTTTCACATGAAGTCAGTAGCCTGCTAAAATGAATGTGTTTAATGCATAAAGCACGAGCAAAGATATTATTTTTTGTAATTTTATTATAAAAGGCACCATCAAAGCACCGCGCACGAGAATCAGTTCTAAATTTTACGTAATTTTTAGGCAAAATAGAGAAGTTTAAAAAAGTAATTCTCATGTGGGACGTTTTGTGGATACCTTGCTTAAAAATTAAAAAGCATCAAGTGGTTTTTCTGAGTGCAAAATAAAAATAGCGCTTCATAATAGTTGGAAATTATTAATTCAAATAATTATTTAAAATAAAACGGGGTTCGTTCCGGCGTTAAATAAAATAATAAAAAAATTGGTTTATGAATTTTAAGTGAATTTGAGAAGAGGTAAGTAAGTAACTTAAAATAATGTTATTAAAATATTAAGTTAATAAAATTTGTTAGGCGTAAAAAAGGTTTTAGGAAAATAATGTTGGCTATACCTAGTAGAGTTCAGACTTGATCTGATTAAAAAACCACTGCATAACTGATGAATGCAGAGCCTCATGCTATAAAATTTTTAGAAAATAAAAACAAAAAATTATACAATACACTAAAAAAATAAGTCGGAAATGCCTGTTCTGAAAATCAATGTGATTTCAAATCACATGATTTCAAAAACAAACTATTAATAGCTGACTTCTTAGTGGGTTTTTATGATATTTTAAGTTTTTTACTTTCTTATTCATAATATAATATTTTTTAACGCTAAAAGTTTATTAAATTTACAAATAAATTTTTTGAAATCACCGTGATTTCATGTGTCATAATTTGCAGAACAGGCCCGAATATATGTATTTAAATAAAAACTAATAAAAATATTAGTATTTGTTCATTCTTATTATATATAGAACGAAATATTTTATTAATTAATGTTATTTTCTAAAGAATGATAAAATAGAGTTATTTGGGTGAAATCCAGCATATTTAGTGCTACCACGAACTTCATTATTACCCATGCTTATCTACTTCTGCAGAGGGTGCTTGTTAACATAAACTATTTCACATGATTATTTTTACTGAAATAGAATATGAGAAATGGTGTTATTGTGCCATCAATTATTGATTTACATCGGGTAAATGCATTTATAGTAAGAACTATTTATTTCTATGTTACCAAAAGAGCAATTTTTGTCGTGTAATTCTATAAAAATAATTGATAAATATTATAATTTGTGTATTGATCGGTTTTCTGTGCGGAATCACAAATAATATCCAATATAGCATATTTTAAACTTCTAAGACATCCTTTGTAGCTTGGCTTTCAACTCTTAAAATCGTTAGGAATTCAAATTATTATAAAATGATTAAAGTATCATTAAGAAGCAATTAAGACATATACAACAGATACGACCAACCAAATCAACCCTCATTAAGGAATGATTGCTTTGTTGGTCGGTCACTCAGGTAACCTAGATTGGTTTTAAGCTTCTCATATATGGTTGATAAGCATGTACAATTTTCAAGAAAAGTTAGTTTATTTTCTGTCGTGAAGTGAAACTGAGCACATCCGTATCTTGACCTGAAACTTATTTTTGATTACTTTCCACTAAAAAAAAGAAACACACAACAAAATGATTATGCGCGAAAGAGAACGTGAGCGGAAACTTTTAAAAATTATGAATCCTGAATATAGGCAAATACAACAGGAAAGACGTCGTGACCGTATAATCGCACAACGACTACATGAAGCATATCTACAGATTGATAAACTGCGAAAAGAGCGAAAAAAAGTTATAATTGTCGATGAGTCAGTATCTACAACACAAATAAATGATGGGTCAGCAAAAGTGGAACAACAACAACAACAATAGCCACTAATATTAAGATTCCAAACGCTGAAATATTATTCACAAGACAGATCAATATGGCCGATACCATTAGCAGTATAATAACAATAATTAATATAAATAATAATAGTAATACTAAAGCTTAACACAAGTAACAACAGCCAATATGCCCACATCCCCCATGCCAGCTGCTACTCAACCTAATTTTCTCCATCATCCTTTATTCATACCAGGTGTGGCATTAATACCCTTCCTGCGCTTTCCAATGTTCAATCCAAATCTTAGTACAGCTCTATACCAACAGAATAGTCTAAAGCAGCAATACACTGAAGGTACGACTACAACAAATGGCGAGAACAATGATGAGCTGCCTCCTGCATCGTCTAAAGGGACTTTAGGTTCTGCTAATAATAGTGATGACCATGAAATAAAAACTATTGAACCAGAAGTCATATTGCAAACTCCATCCGATATCACTTCGGTATCACGCCACCACAGTCTTATATCGCCGCCGTTCACATGCCTGTTGCAGCTCATGGCTTTCGCTTTCACCGCTCCAGTAACAGGTATATGATCTCAACACCAACCACAACATCAAACGCAACAATAAATATGTAGCGAACAAAATAAAATATACATACATACATGTACTACAAACTGCCACAAAATTTGTAAATAAATACATATACATACATACATACATATGTATGTATTAAAAGAATACTTTGTTGTTTATTTTTTGTGGGGAAGTCTAGGGCATTAGTAGAATTTGTGTAATTAAATATTAGTTATTTTATTTGGCCGTAGAATTTAAAGGCATGTACACATGCGAGGTTTACTTTGCAAAGTCTTGAGTTTTTGGAGAGAACGGTAAAGCAAATGAGTCGAGTGTTCCCTTCTCTCAATACCTTGCAAATTAAACTTTGCGTTTGTAAAAGCCGAACTTATGTTCTTTCTTTTCATTTGTATAATTTTTCTTCTAATTTGTGTAATTTTTATGGTAACAAAAAAAGAGTAAAAATTGTGTAATGAAATTGTAGAAAAATTGTTGGCAGAATACAGCGTTACTTTTTAATGATACAAAAGGAAGTTTTATTTGTTTAGATCCAATATAACCTACGTAATGAACTGGAGGGCCGTCCGGGATTTGGCAATCGGTACAGTGGCTCTTGGAAATTCATTTTACAAATATTGTAACTCGGCGACTGTACAACGCAAAAGATTCCGCAATATTAAAGATTTGCTCCACATAAAATATGCTTTAAGAATGCTTCTCATTCGAGGCCGGTACAATATTGAAAAACTTAAAATCAAGGCTACCAAGATCATCAATTGCGATAATAAGTAGGAAGTGAAAAATAAATAAAAATCCGTTTGTAACCACCTTTTGTCCGTTAAATATCCTAAATGGTCATTCGAAATGAAAAATCATTAGCGAAACCTAAAGATGATATTAAAATACCTGATGAATGATATCTATTTTGATATAACCGATTTCTTTATATTTCTTGTATTTACAAAATGGCGTCTGTTGCCCGTCATACAGAATTTTTACTAGCGTCATACCTTTAGTTACAAATTGATCAATATCGGACTACGCGTTCGGTTTATATAGTGCCGCAAAGCAACATACATTTATATGTACATACATACATACATACATAGGGTGATAAACACAAATACCCTTTTTTGCGTCGTGTAGTCGGGTAAAAAGGTAGAAAGTGTTAATATATTCCTCAAGATACAAATTTTTCAATCAGGAAGCACGAATTGCCTTAAACCTACAAAAATAATCGATATAGCCTATTTCACACAAAACCTGCATTACTGTAGATTCCATTTAGTATAAGAATTAAATCTCCAGGTAGCTAGTACGATGCTTGGCTTAGAAACACAGATAATTGGAAATTGATCTTCAATATTTATAATAAATAAAATTTTAATACAATTTTTTTCAATCTATTTTGTCAACTCACTTCCTAAAATATGTATACATACATAAATAAATAAACTTAGAAGAAATTTATTATTTGGCATATTGTCAGAGGCTTGCATACAATAATTGAAATTTATTTGCTGGTGGTTTAGCATGTCTATATACGTATTTTATTGGCGCTTCAACCAAATCATCAGTAGACATGCTAAACCACCAGCAAATAAATTTCAATTATTGTATGTAAGCTTCTGACAATATGTCAAATAATAAATTTCTTCAAAGTTAAATTAGTGTTTTATTTTTCATTTAGCCTTGAAAATACTTTTATTGTTATCCAATAGATTTCTAATTGTATAAGGATGTAGAAAAATAAAATGAGTTCACCTAGATATAAATTATTTGCTGGGTTTTGTATCAGTTTCCTGATAAGCCTACTAAGCTTATTTTTTCTTTTGTGATTTTCAAAAACAGTATTATTTTATGAATTCTCATATAGTTTTTGAAAGTCTATGCATAATGTAAGAGGTTAGTGACTCTTCAGAATTTATGGGTGAAGTCTACTGATGATTTGGCTGAAGCGCCAATGAAATACGTATATAGACATGCTAAATAAATAAATTAATATTTTGGAATTCTTGCTAGTGTTGGAAACTCAGTTCTCAAGGTGAATTCAAATTTATCTAATCACAAACCAGGAAATTTTACACTAGCAAATAAAGAAGTTTTTTCTGCAGTGTTGCATTTCATTTCAAAATAAGTTCACGTGTTGGTCTACTTTGTAACTGAAAATGAAGGGAAATGTTTTGGAATTTGCATGTAATTCACCTTGACAGTTCTATTAGAAATAAGACCAATTTTCAATACATAATTTCGTTTTTGTCTGAAAGCATACTCGCATAGTACATACACATGTATGTAGGTACATACAATAAAATCTCGACCACACATATCGTCGCTGTTTTAACTAACTGACATAACAAACATTTTAAAAATTTAACAGGAGAGCAGCTTTATGGTTGTTTTATACATTCATTATTATGGCTGCGTCAGAAATATGTTTACTTACATATATAGACACAAAAGTAATGCTTACAGTCATGAAAATTGTAGGCAATGTGTATTATGGCTTATAAAGTCTAGTAAAGGATTTAACTCATTTCTCAAAATTTTCAGTTAGGTCGGTTAGTTAAAACAGCGACAATATGTATGAATGTTTTTTGTTTTGTTTTTCTGAAAGATAGATTTTAATATATATACAGTTATGTATGTATGATGGTAGTTTATATCAAAGTATATTTTGATATTTTTTATATTTTATATTTAGCGCTAAATATTTGTATGTATACCAGTTTATTTTTATATGGAAATTAATCATTTTAATTTAATTTAAATAATTTTGTCTCTTGAATTCCCTTTAATTTATTTCATGCATTAAAATGAACCCCTTCATGTAAATTAATCCAGCGATGAATGGCAACTCTGCCCCAGTTGCCAAAAATATTAGTTCTCTCACGGTCGCCGCCGAATTAAGTTGCGTTTAGTATTCGCTGCGTAATATTACATGTAAATAATAAGTTAAAGTGTTTAAAAGATGCAAAATCACAAAATATTATTTAATATTTCATAATTTATTTATCAAAATCAAGTAATTTTGTTTCCAAGAGAAGCGAGTGTGTATGCATTAATAGTTTTTATTAATAAAGTAAATCCGTAAAATAAGATGCATAATTTTCATGTCTTGTTGTTGCGAATAGCGGTAGTTGTGTTGGAAGTGTTTTTGCTTGAAACACTTGTTGCTTTACAACAAAATGTTGGCTAGTGTTGCTGAGTGTGTGTCTGTGCATACTATAAAAGTGTATTGTGCTTTTGGGTGGCGAACAAACAGCAAGAAAAAAGAAATATGTATGAGTGAAATTCGGAGTAGTAAATGCTTCATGCATTTGGCCTCAGCAGGCTACACGACTTCAAATGCCGCCAGCTGCAATTGCCGCATTGTAGCCAGCTAAAGCAGCAGCTTCATAAGGAGCTGATAAATAATATCCAATAATTTTAAAATATCACTAATTTCACATTAGCCCCATTCACAGTATTGTGCAAACGGTCTTGCATCGTAGCATGTGCAAAATGGTATGGTTTATTGATACTCACCACTAAGAATTGTTAAGTGGTGAGTATCAATATGCTACACCACTTTGTATATGCTACGATGCAAGACCATTTGCACAAGATTGTGAATTGGGCTATTATGTTTTATTTTATCGTGTGGACGTGCATTCTAATTTTCACATGAAGTCAGTAGCCTGCTAAAATGAATGTGTTTAATGCATAAAGCACGAGCAAAGATATTATTTTTTGTAATTTTATTATAAAAGGCACCATCAAAGCACCGCGCACGAGAATCAGTTCTAAATTTTACGTAATTTTTAGGCAAAATAGAGAAGTTTAAAAAAGTAATTCTCATGTGGGACGTTTTGTGGATACTTTGCTTAAAAATTAAAAAGCATCAAGTGGTTTTTCTGAGTGCAAAATAAAAATAGCGCTTCATAATAGTTGGAAATTATTAATTCAAATATTTATTTAAAATAAAACGGGGTTCGGTTCCGGCGTTAAATAAAATAATAAAAAAATTGGTTTATGAATTTTAAGTGAATTTGAGAAGAGGTAAGCAAGTAACTTAAAATAATGTTATTAAAATATTAAGTTAATAAAATTTGTTAGGCGTAAAAAAGGTTTTAGGAAAATAATGTTGGCTATACCTAGTAGAGTTCAGACTTGATCTGATTAAAAAACCACTGCATAACTGATGAATGCTATAAAACTTTTAGAAAATAAAAACAAAAAATTATACAATACACTAAAAAAATAAGTCGGAAATGCCTGTTCTGAAAATCAATGTGATTTCAAATCACATGATTTCAAAAACAAACTATTAATAGCTGACTTCTTAGTGGGTTTTTATGGTATTTTAAGTTTTTTACTTTCTTATTCATAATATAATATTTTTTAACGCTAAAAGTTTATTAAATTTACAAATAAATTTTTTGAAATCACCGTGATTTCATCTGTCATAATTTGCAGAACAGGCCCGAATATATGTATTTAAATAAAAACTAATAAAAATATTAGTATTTGTTCATTCTTATTATATATAGAACGAAATATTTTATTAATTAATGTTATTTTCTAAAGAATGATAAAATAGAGTTAGTTGGGTGAAATCCAGCATATTTAGTGCTACCACGAACTTCATTATTACCCATGCTTATCTACTTCTGCAGAGGGTGCTTGTTAACATAAACTATTTCACATGATTATTTTTACTGAAATAGAATATGAGAAATGGTGTTATTGTGCTATTAATTATTGATTTACATCGGGTAAATGCATTTATAGTAAGAACTATTTATTTCTATGTTACCAAAAGAGCAATTTTTGTCGTGTAATTCTATAAAAATAATTGATAAATATTAGAATTTGTGTATTGATCGGTTTTCTGTGCGGAATCACAAATAATATCCAATATAGCATATTTTAAACTTCTAAGACATCCTTTGTAGCTTGGCTTTCAACTCTTAAAATCGTTAGGAATTCAAATTATTATAAAATGATTAAAGTATCATTAAGAAGCAATTAAGACATATACAACAGATACGACCAACCAAATCAACCCTCATTAAGGAATGATTGCTTTGTTGGTCGGTCACTCAGGTAACCTAGATTGGTTTTAAGCTTCTCATATATGGTTGATAAGCATGTACAATTTTCAAGTAAAGTTAGTTTATTTTCTGTCGTTAAATTACACTGAGCACATCTATATCTTGACTGGGATTTTTTTTGATTATTTTACACTAGAAAGATAAGCGTTTAAAAAGTATGAATCCTGAATATAGGCGAATGCAACAGGAAAGACGTCGTGACCGTACAATGGCACAACGACTACATGACGCATATGTTCAGATGGATAAAGTACGTGGTGAAATGCGAAAAGAGCGTAAAAGAGTTATAATTGTCGGTGAGTCAGTGTCTACAAGACATATGAGATCTGATTTTAAAATAAATGATGGCTCAGTAAAAGTAGAAAAACAACAACAACAACAACAACAGCAGCCACTAATATTAAGATTCCAAACGCTGAAATATTATTCACAAAGGCGGAGAGTTTATAGAACAAACGCGACCACCACACATAACAATATGGCCGATACCATTAAGGGTATAATAATAATTAATATTAATAATAATAGTAATACTAAAAATATGGCCAAGAGCATAACAGAAGTAACACCAACCAATATCCAGCCCACATCCTCCAAGCCAGCTGCTACTCAACCAAATGAGTGTATAATCTATCCACTACCTAATTTTCTCCATCATCCTTTATTCATACCAGGTGTGACATTAATACCCTTCCTGCGCTTTCCAATGTTCAATCCAAATCTTAGTACAGCTTTGTACCAACAGAATAGTCCAAAGCAGAAATACACTGAAACTATGACTACAACAAATGGCGAGAACAATGATGAGCTGCCTCCTGCATCGGCTAAAGGGACTTTAGGTTCTGCTAATAATAGTGATGAGCATGAAATAAAAACTATTGAACCAGAAGTCATATTGCAAACTCCATCCGATATCATTTCGGTATCACGCCACCACAGTCTTATATCGCCGCCGTTCACATGCCTGTTGCAACTCATGGCTTTCGCTTTCACCGCTCCTGTAACAGGTGTACGATCACAACACCAATAGCAACACCAATCACAACATCAAACGCAACCATAAATATGTTTGCGAACAAAATTAAAAATATACATACATACATACATGCACTACAAACTGCTACAAAATTTGCAAATAAATCCATATACATACATACATACATATATATGTATGTATGTATGTATTAAAAGAATACTTTGTTGTGTATTTTGTGTGGGGAAGTCTAGGGCATTAGTAGAATTTGTGTAATTAAATATTAGTTATTTTATTTGGCCGTAGAATTTAAAGGCATGTACACATGCGAGCTTTACTTTGCAAAGTCTTGAGTTTTTGGAGAGAACGGAAAAGCAAATGAGTCGAGTGTTCCCTTCTCTCAATACCTTGCAAATTAAACTTTGCGTTTGTAAAAGCCGAACTTATGTATGTTCTTTCTTTTCATTTGTATAATTTTTCTTCTAATTTTTATGGTAACAAAAAAAGAGTAAACATTGTGTTATGAAATCGTAGAAAAATTGTTGGCAGAATTTGTTTAGATCCAATACAACATATATCCGGGATATGGCAATCGGTACAGAGGCTCTTGGAAATTCATTAAGTGTTTATCGGGGACAGAATGCGCATTTTACATGTAGGAGTTTTACAAAAATTTTAACTCGGCAAAATATTCTGCAATATTAAAGATTTGCTCCACATAAACTATGTTTCAAGAATGCCTCTCCTTCGAAAGTGGATAAAAATCTTGGAGGCCGCTAAAATATTGAAAAACCTAAAATCAAGACGACCAAGATCGTCAATTACATAGTAATTAGTAGTAATTAAAAAAAATAAAAATACTGACTATGACCAACTTTGGACTGTTAAATATCCTAAATGGTCATTCGAAATGAAAAATAATTAGCGAAACTTAAAGATGATTTTAAAATACCTGATGAATAATACCTATTTTGATATAACCAAAGAATATAAATTATATAGAATGCGCATCTGAGCCAAAAAATTAAAAATTTTTTGCTTACGCTTCAGATGCGGGGGGAAAGTATAAAGCGCAAGCAAACACGCAGTGAGAGCATTCGCTTCAAGGGTGACCGATGACATTTTTCAAAAAGTGGCACCAAATAGGGGAGGTATTATCAAAAAAAAAAGGCAACATTAAAAAAATCGACACAACTACATTAAAGTTCTTATTTTTAATGTATTATTATATAATTCACTTTAGAAAAGGGGGGACAAAAAGAGGCAAGGCAATAGAAAAAGTGGCAATTTGCCACTTTAGTCGGCCAAACGGTCACACTGTACGATACAGCGACAGAGCTTCGAGTTCTTGCTACAGCTTGTCGTCACTGTTGCCAGTTTTGCAGATTTCTCTGCATTTTGCTGATTTTTCACTGACTTGATTTTTCATTTCTTCAACCAAGTCTTGTACAATCTTATTATAATTTTTTTAAATGCTCTATTTAACTTCAGAGCTTATGTTTTTTCAATGATAGACTTCCTCGAAAAAGAAATAGATAAGGAAAATTCTCTTTGAATTTTTGGTTTAGTGCCACCGCTCGAAACAGAAAGCACCAAAAATGAATTTAAAAAAGCACTGAGCACTAACTTCAAAATTTTTCGCATCGAAAATTTCAAAAAGCACTAGAAACGGTGCGAAAAGCACCGAGTTGACAACGCTGGTTGCCAGTCATTGCTGAATTAATTTACATGAAAAGGGTTCATTTTAATGCATGAAATAACTTAAGGGAATTCAAGAGACAAAATTATTGTGGAATTTATACAACACAATTTTCTTATAAATATTTAAGAAAACTTATACAAATACATATAGTATATATACAGGCAAATCCCGGTATTACGAACGATATAATGTCAGGCCCAGACGTTATACCGAAAAGTTCGTTGTATCGCAAATTATTTTTCAAGTGTTATTTTAACTTTCATTACTGTAGACACGAGACAATACAATAAAAGGAATGAGGGCAATTTTTTTTAAATAAACTACCAAATTCAAACTGATGGAACCACAATTTTGTTTTGTAAAAATGCTGCTGTAGATTTTGTTTACTTTTTTCCATTCGTTATACAGAGCACACTTTTATCAAAACATTCGCTAAAGGTATAAAGTAGAACTAAATGTTGGAATTATGATGCTAGCAAGTTTATGTTTTTTATTTTGCGATTTTTTCTTTATCATTCGTTATATCCGGTATAAAATTAGGATATTATTCGCTATATAAGGTTGTTAGTGTAAAATATTTAGACGTAATTCGAAACCAAACAAAATACTTTCGAATGTTTATGTTTCGTTTAGAGTTGCACAGTAGACCAACAGGTGAACTCATTTTGAAATGATATGATACACTGCAGAAAAAACTTATTTTTCAAAATTTCCTGCTGTCAAAAGATTTTCAAACGTTATGCTCGGTTTCAGACCAAATAAATTAACAGCTGAAACGAGAATTAGCCTTGAGAACTAAATTTTCAACACTAGCAAGAATTTCAAAATGTATGTATTTAAAATATCCCAATAAGAAATTTTGCTTGAAATCAAGTGTAAAACAATTGTTAATCAAGTAACATATTCAATTGTCAAGGGTTGAATTATGCTTGATTTACACTTAATTTCAATAGCATTCTCCAGTGAAAAGGGAGCTTGAATTCAATTCGAACAATTTAATCGTATTACAGTTGAATTCAAGCCTTGAATTATACTGTAATTCAACCTTGTATTACAATTGAATCAATCGACAAGTTTTCTTACAATAATTTTCTGCATATCTACCTTCACTATTGTTTTCACGTTTTAAATCACATTTTGTTTTTTAAAAATTCACTTTTTTATTTATCTTTGATGTTCTTCACTACAATTTTAATTTTATTAATAAATAAATTATTTGTTTGACAAGGTTTGAACATATATGTATGTTGTTTGATTTTTTATTTCAAAATATTTTCAAACTTGAATATTACTTGAAAAAATGATTGAATTCAACTTTGTTTCCAGTTAAATTTCAAGTGCTTGAATTTTAACTTTTGAGTGCTTATTGGGTATGGTCTCTACGTAACAAAATCAATATGGTCAGTATTTGTGGTTTAAACTCGCAATATTATGCGTTTAGATGATTAATTTTTAAACACATTTTAAACCAAAAATATAGATTAACTTGCACTGATTTGTTAGCTCTTAGTGTCATTAGAAATTTACTAATAAATAATAAGTTGCCATTTAAAACAGGTTACAGTTGTCAATTTTCTTTTTTGAAGGACAACCTATTCCAGTTTTAATTTATGTTTTTTCTTTTCATTGAGTGTGTGTACACACAGAAAAAAATACCAATGTAAAATCACCATGCAAAAAGTTTGATTCAAACTAACTTAATAGTAATATGCTGTTTATGTGTATTGGTGTTTATTTGCTTTGTTCATAGCTCCAATACACTTTTGTGACACAAATTGTGTGAGTTGGTTTTTTATTGTTGTTGTTTATGTTGATGTTTGTAAACAACCTACAAACTGCTGCTGGCTGGTAGGCAGTGTACTAGTCTTGCAGTCGGAGGATCACAGGTTTGAATCCTGGAGTCAAGTCAAAGTATTTTGTATTTCTTTTTAAACAAAACTTTTCAAATCAAACTAAAACTTTTCCAGCCAAAGTATTTTGAATTTTTTTAACTAAAACTTTTCAAATAAATTGTATGTCAAATGATCAATGATGGTACATATTTAGTGTGTATCCAAAGAATATTTAAAGCAGTTGTGCCGGCAGGGATAAACACGTTTACTAACACGCCATTAGTTCCGAGTTCAAATACGAGTATATTTTACGGAATTTTTTAATTTTTATTTATTTTATTATTATTATTATTTTATTCTGTAAAATATACTCGTATGCTAGCACTTAAATGTGAATAAATTCAGAATTAATGGAATGATTTTTAATAAATTTGGCTCGTTTTATTTATAACATATAAATGTATCACAATTAGTAATAAAATTTAAAATTTTAATGAGTCTTTTAAGAAACAAACGATTTTCTAAATTTTTTTGAAAAAATTTATTTTTTTGTATAAAACTTTCTGAATATCTCTGAAACTATAAGACTGTTAAAAAATTCATGAAGACGTTATTTAAAGGTGAATTCGTTTCCTAGCCTTCTGTGTAATTTTTTATTGAATCGAAGAACTGGTTCTCGATTTAATGCCAATTATGTGATACAGTATCCACTTTTCTTATAACGGAAAATCTCGAGATACAGAGTCAATTCAAAAAAACTAATTTAAAGGGTTTGATACACAGTACTTAGTATATACAAATTTACTATGAAACCTTTGACCTTATATAATAAATTTCATTTTGCTGACCTGTGATATTTGTTATTTTTATGTATTTTTACTTTGGATTTATTCAATCCATTGCTTATAACTTTGTAATTTTTCGGTTGATTTTCTTCTGTTAGTCTTAGTTCTTACGTAAAAATATTACCCTTACGTACATGAACAAAAACCAGAAATTTTTTGAATGATTTGTACTTTTCTGTCGTACTTTTCTGTGTAATCACTGTAAAATATGATTTTTTTGAAAATGTGCCCTATTTTCATCGATATATTTTGAACCGCTATACCAATTAAAGATCCGATTATACATATTTATTTGTCATCTCAATACCTTTCATTTGAATACCAAAAACGACCCAATCGGACAGTTTTAGCTCGAGATATGATGGGTCAAGTGAAAAAAGGTCGAAAAACTGCAAAAATCACAATATCTCAAAAACTGGTCCATAAAAAAAATTCAACATTGATTTGCGAATTCAGCGGAAGAAAATACATAAATAAAATCACCTTTCGTCAAGTGTACATTTTCAGTGTAAACTAGTGTAATTAATAAAATACAATTACTACACTGAGAAAATTAAATCGTAAAATCAAAGAAAATACACTTTGCTGCAAAGACTTTTATTGGTCAGATTGTGCCCAAAGACAAAACAACTTTACCAGAAAGACGCAAAGTTCTTTAGATTCCCATGAAATATATACTTGAAATCGAAGACTTAAAATCTTGTGGCAAGGATGTACGTCTTTAGACACACATGAAAAAAGACCTTTAACTAAGGAAAAAGTATTTTGGCACAAAGACTTTCATTCGTTAGTCTTAAGACTAACGTTAAGTTTCGTTATGCATTCGTAAACAAATTTAACTTTGAAGACTAAATTCTTTAAAGATACAGACTTTATCTTTATATTTTTTAACCGCTCTTGTTTACCGTTGCTAGCAAACATGTGTGAACAAGCAAAAATGTTCACTTATGCATTGAATACAAAATTCTTTAAAGTTAAAGACTTTGTCTTTGTAGCAAGGATGCTTAGCTTTAAAAAAACAAAGAAAAGTCTTTAATTTTAAATACGTTTTTCAATCCCTTATTAGCAAAGAAATTAATCGTTGTAGCAAATATTTTATCTTTACGGAAAAGATAATTTCTTTGATTAAGCTTCAAAGAATTGTAGTCGTTTGTGTTGAAGACGCACCATTTGCTTGTTTAAAGAATAAATCATTGATGCAAGGAGTTTTTCCTTCTAACAAAGATATTTTCGTTACAATTTTACAAAGACGTTTTTTCTTTGATTTTAAAGCTTTTAATTTTCTCAGTGTACATTAAATTAAATTCACGTTGTTCCAACTTGAAATAACTTTCATTCAACATGACTTTTCATTTTGATTTTAACAGCACGCAAATGTTAAATCAACCTGAAATAAAGTTATTTCAAAAGGAAAAATTTTCTTTGATAATTACTATAAACCATGTTACATTAACATGAAACACATATGAAGCAAAATCATTGCGGACAAAGGTTAGATTAACCCTGTTTAAGCAGACTTTAAGTTGAAATTTTTCTGTGTGTACATATTAAGTTTAAGAATTTATGCTTAATGTGTTTGATAACAAATCAATAGCCTGCCGGTGTTTGATACTGATAACGTATTAAAGGGAGGAATATGAAGACCATTCTAAGATGGGCAACATCCACCCTTTTTCTATTGCCATAAGCATTTTAAAAATTTCCTTATTATTTCGTTTTTGGAGGGAGCAGCGTTAATTTTTCTCAAAAAAAAAAAAAAATTCGCAGCTACGCTAATGGCAGTAAAACCAAAAACAAATAAATCCGCCATATGAAATAAAATATACAAAAATGCTGAATTCGTACTTACTTATTATCATCCAGCACTGAATTAAGTGCTTCAATCCATTCTGGATCAATACTGCCATCGCAAACAATCCATGAGTGAATGTGTGGTGGTTCGGCACTTACAACCGCTGCCGTATGTGTTAATACGCCATCAAGCCATTGACGTGTGTCAGGATCAAGACGACCCAACAATTGAATACGACTCATGGATTTGGGACTGATAGTGTGAATGCGTATTTGTTGCTGTTGCTGCGGATGCGGCTGCTGTGAGTGTTTTTGGATAGATGTGGTCGCCGTTGGCAAAGCGGAAGTAGTCAATTGTGGATTTTGCTCCAATGGTGATGATTTTGATGACAATAATGTTTGTGTAATTAAAGCTTGACGCAATACTGATATTATGGTAGATTTACCACAGCCGGGTGGTCCCATCACAACGACACCCATGCGCTTTTGCAATTGTTCATAAAGCTGTAAACATTTGACCATTTGCATTTCATTAACACACAGACCCAATAAAGCAAATGCCTCTTTAATGGACTGCTGCAAAGTTGATTTAATATTGTCATCGACTTTAATTTCTGGAAATACATTTTGCAACAACATATCAAAACGTGGCACATCATGCAGGGCCAACTTGGACATAGTGGACGCACGTAGACACCGCACCACTACAAACATTTCTCCATTATGGCAACTGTCAATGTTGTGCACGAGAACAATATTTTCAAGATTATTTGTGGCATGATTATTATTATTATTAGTTCCACTAGCGGTTGTTGCATTAATCGTATTTGTGCTCTGTTGAGCTGCTGGGGTGCGTGTAATCTTTAGATTTTCACGTAAACCTTCACCGCAAGCAAGCAAAATGGTTTTTAATTCCCTTAATCCCCAATCATAGTGGCGCTGGTGTGTTAATATTTTGCCACACATATCAAACAGCTCGACAACACGTTCGGCTATTTCTGTTGCTTGCTTAAATCCTTCCACAAATAACATAACACGTGCAATTTCTCGTGGCTCCGGCTGTTGCATAACAACAGGACGAAATAATGCTTGTATGTTGCCAGGTAATTTTTGTCTGCCACCGTATTCAGCGCCAGCCGGATTAAGCGTTACAAATATTCCACAATGATGATTGAGTTTAATCTGTGCCGGAGGAAAAATAGAATTGCAACAAACAAACAAACAAACAAACAAAACAAATGCAGTCGTGTATGTGAGCAGCCATTAAGAAACACACACACATACATATTTGTATTAAAGGCATAATGAAAAGAAATATACGAGGATATGCATACATAGATTTATATGGTTACCTTAATATAAAAAGGCCCTAAATCATTATTTTTTGAAATCGATATTTTTTTTATATATTTCGATAGAAGAACATCTAATGTATCGAAAAATATAAAAATCTCGATTTAAAAAAAATAATTAGTTAGGGCATTTTTATATTAAGCTAACGATATGTATGTATACATATGCAGACATATTCACATACATACATAAATTTTTATTCATGCACACACTTGTGAGCAGACATGTGTGTAGTTATACATCGCAATCATATGAAGGTTGAAGATGGCACTCTTAGGAAAGGAGTTTTATTTAATTTTAATTAAGACCACAATCAATTTTTCTTTGTTGTTGATTATTAATGGCATTTAAAAGAGGAATTTTGTTATAATAAAACAATATATCAATATCTTAATTGGAATTTAAAGTTGAATAACTTTAAATAAAATCATGGTTTAAAATTAATAAACTTGAGGAATAAACCATGATATTAAAAATTTTACATGTATGGATAGGTTAGGTAAGGTTAGGTTAGCAGGCTGCTGGCAAGGAAAGTCGAAAATTAGAGTCCAGCTCAATTGGGTCCATTATAACGATCCCTTTGTGCTACCTGTAAGTTGAAAAGAAGATAGAGAGGGTGCAGAAGAAGGGTAGAAGTAGAAAAAAATAATAGTTATATAGGGAGGTGAGAGTGGATCCAAAAAATTTGGCTAGGGGGAGTCAGCGGCTATACCACTCACTATTCCTAATATAAAGGCTCAAGTTTTTTTTAGCTCGATTTCCGATAATTCGGATAAGCTGCCAAAGGATATTCTGGCACTCCTCCAGAGTGGCACAAATATACAGGAGATGCAGAATACTTTCCTCCTCTTCCTCGTCATTGCAACTGTAGCAGTAGTCATTATACGGGAGACCCATACGTTTAGCATGGGTTCCGAAGGCACAGTGACCGGTCAATGTGGCCACGAGGTTCTTCAAGTGCTTCCTATTGAAGTTCATGAGATTTTTCGTTGTATGGGAGCTTAGGCGAGGCCAGAGGGTTCTCGCTATTGCACAGATGGGCTCATTGCGCCATCTGCTTTGAGTTAATTCCAGAAAAGTAACATCGAAACGTCTCCAGCAGGATGAGAATGGAAGGCCACGTAGATTGTCAATATCGACTTCTCCCAGCAGGGTTCCCCTCTTTGCCAGGTCATCCGCAACTATATCTTCTGAAATAGTCCCGTTTCCACGCATCCAGTTTAATGAGACATTTGAGTGCTGCAGAAGTCCATCCAGGCCTTTGCGACATTCTGGGAGAATAAAGGATGTGGTGTACACACCTATGAGGTACTTAATAACAGATTTGCTGTCAGTTATAGTCCCCCAGGGGAGTATATTTTTGACTACGGGTGTGGCAATCCCGGAGACCCAGCTGGGGTGATGCGGCTTTTTCCGTTGACGTACCTTTGGTACATTACCCATAGAACTTATGTGTTACTACCCGATCTCTGGCAGCAGAAGAAAGGATGTACACATATTTATAAAAGGAAGACAGGTCCTGTTGATGTCAATCAGGTGCAGCGTCACCTGGAACTGCCCCTGAGTTCAAAAGACGATAGAGGTGAAGCCTTTGTGCTGGAACTTCGAGGTCTAACCAGAGGATCAGGATCCTTTGCTAAAGCGTCGAGTTCATCCAACCCCACGGGGTTAAAGGGATGATTTTGATGTGTGTGGAGTTGGCACTGGATTTTTGGCGACACAGGCATGCGTTCTTGTCGGATGAGTGGTTGGGCTGTGCCGGCAATGGTTGAGGAATTCTCTTGGGGACCTCGCTATGGGTGTATACACAACACCTATGGCATGTAGTTAGTACTGTTTTGACAAAGTCATTACGGCGAAGAGTTAAGATATCTCAAAGTACCTGAGCAAGGTACTTGAACATAGTACAGGCATAAGTATATACAAATATTGCAACCTATGTGCCTTTGAGGATGGGCATTAGTTTCATTCTAAAAAAGGTGGATGGGGGCGATGGTCTGGCGTCTAACCCACATCCGGTGCTTGGCACGCGTGAGATAAGGCCGTATGTCAGTTATAATAAGGATATCTCTATTTGAAATCCGATAGAATCTTAGCCAGTGTGTCGCTCTTTTAATGACAGATAACTCTGCCTGTAATATACTATATTCGTCCGGGAGTCTAAAGGACATTTCAACTCCGCATTCCGGAATATAAACGCCCCCACCAAGTCTCCCACACTTTTTTGAACCGTCCGTTTAGTCTGACGGCGGTACGTAGAGCTAGCTTTCTAGCAGTTAAGTCCACTGGAAGCCAACCCAACATAACGAAGAGCGCTTCTGTTGGCGTTGATCTTAGAGCAGCTGTTATTATAAGTGCCATTTTGCGGAGAATTCCCTCTATACGGGACTGATTACTCGCTGAGTCAAGAGCTTTCCACCAGACCGAAATTCCATAAAATGATATAGTTTTTATAACCATCTCTAACATGTATGGATAGAGTTTTAAATTATTAAATGAATAATTATCACTTTTACAAGGCGCTGCCACTAAAAATAGTCAATTCGGCGGCAAAAAGAAAAATGCTCTAAAAGTCGGCTTTAACTAAACTTGAGATAACAGCACGCTATAGTTTCTCAATTTAAAAGTGTGCCATACTCTAAGATGTTTTAGAAAAATTCCTTCTTTCTCAGTTTTTTCATTACGACGTGTCTTTTGAATTTATAGCTTCACTTGCCCTTCCATCTAAAGATAATAACTATTTTTAAACTTCTCAACTAAAAGCATATTTCAGGAAAGTAATATATTTGTATAAAAACATACGTTTCTCCATATTTATTTCCTATTTGGTACTACACATGTATGTATTTATTTACTTATCACTTTTGATTTAGTGTATTTACACATTTATAAAACTTTTCCTGTAGCTTTCAGTAATACGTACATATGATGCATTTACAAATTTTGTAAATATTAAGATTTCACACAAATAAAAAACTTCTCTAAACAGTTAATTTAATTTACTTACATTTGCTTCGCCCATTAGTAGTGTATCCAATTTATCTTTAAGAGCTAATTGTATGGGCTGTATGAGCATTGATATGGCTGAAAGTGTTGCTTCTTGTAAACGATTGAATTCATCAAAACAACCCCAAGCGCCGCAACGAGCCAGACCAGTCAAAATCAATCCCATTGATTCGGTATCAACATTCTGTTTGGATAACAAACAAATAAAACATAAAACAAACATACACTCAAAACATTATGTACATACATACATTGAATAAATTACATGCTTAACTAAGAATTTTAAAATTTATAACTGAAACTACATGGCAATAACCCAGCAATTAATTTTTTTTTTTCTAAAATGCAGGCGTAAAAAAAACTTTCTTTGCTTAAAAAATGGAAGTGAGAATAAAACGTTAAGGAAAAGTTATTATTTATTTCTTTAGGCACCAACAAAATTCTATTGCACAGTTCCATACTATCATTACTTTTCACATAACAATATCGATCAGTTGTTGCCTACCGTTACAGTCGGCTAACTGGGGCTTTACCCGGAATGTAACTGCAACAGTAGGAATTAACTGATCGATATTTGTTTTGTGAAAAGTAATGCACATATTGTTACATTTCAATTACTTCTCTATAACCATTTTCATTAATTTACAGTATCGATCAGCTGTTTCCTACCGTTGCAATTACTTTACCTTACACTCGGGTAACTGAGCCTGAAAGCCTCAGTAACTTTACGAAACAGCTGATCGATATTGTTATGTGAAAAGTAAATGCTCAGTTATCCGACTGTAATGTAATGTAACTGCAACGTAGAATACAGCTGATCGATATTTTTATATGAAAAGTAGGTTACGTTACATTACGTGCCTGTAACCATTTCATTATTTTTCACATAATATCGATTAGCTGTTTCTTACCGTTGCAATTACATAAAAATTGAGAGACAAACAAATTCTTCTTGATTTTTACTTTTCGCTGCCGTTCAGCGCCGTTCTTTTCAGTATCAAATATTTTGCAATAACGTTTTCTGTAAAAAGAATCAGCTGACAACCTATATAATTGATTACACTTGTATACAAAATATCACAACAAACTAATACATACACAATTTTGGATCTCACTTCACACGTTGAATTCTATTTTCAACAGATTTGTCCACAACAGAACAGAACAGAACAGAACAGAACAGAACAGAACAGAACAGAACAGAACAGAACAGAACAGAACAGAACAGAACAGAACAGAACAGAACAGAACAGAACAGAACAGAACAGAACAGAACAGAACAGAACAGAACAGAACAGAACAGAACAGAACAGAACAGAACAGAACAGAAGAGAACAGAACAGAACAGAACATAACACAACACAACAGAACAGAACAGAACAGAACAGAACAGAACAGAACAGAACAGAACGAAAAAGGAAAAAACAAACCACTCATACGGACTTTCAATTCAACAGAAAAAAACAGCTGATTCAGAACAAACCAGTACGCTCAAATTAATTCTGCCTTTGAAAATGATTACTAGTAAAATTTTTACTTGCAAGAATTACACAGTGCAACACGAAAAAAATATAACCATATACGGACACCACTACGTGATAAAATACCAAAAAAAAAAGACCTGTGCATCCCACTTTTGCCCCAAGTCGTGCACTTTTTTTTATGGGCCCCCAAAGATTTGGGGCCTCGCTGTCATTTTTGCATTTTCTCAGGCTCATATCTTGCAAGCCGTTCGGAATTTTGATTTACTCTCTGGACCAAAGTTGTATAAAATCCAAAAACTGATATGAATAAACTTTTCTTGCAAGCTTTTACAAGCACAGCTTTCATTTACTTTTTCGTATCTAAGAGAGCACTCGTAATTTTGTAAATTTCTGCCTTACTCTCTCATTGCAGGTTTCCGCTAGGAAAGTAAATGAACACACCTATTATTATGAAGTTATTGCTATTAAGTATTTTTAACAATCGGAAGTAGTCGGTTGGTATTCATAGCAATGTTGCCACAAAGCAAAAATTTTATTATTTATTTTAACGAAAATTGCAGTAATGGAACAATTTGAAAAGTCACTTTATACAGGGTGGACCAAAAGTTACCATGGGGCTTAAAAGCTTAATAACTTTTTCATTTATTAGTTTTTTCTTATTTGTTTTCTCAGATTATATAATATACAAAATGGAAATTTTTTTACACTAAGTATGAAAAATAATGTCTCTTTTCAGCTTCGCACTGATGGGCTCGTTTTAGAGCATTTTCCATAACATCTTTCAAAATTTGTGGCTGTAGCGTTCGAATTTCTGCAATTTCTGTTTGCCTTGAGTTCAAGGATTGTCTGTGGCTTGTTCACAAACACTCCCTCCTTCAAATAACCCCAAAGAAAATAGTCGGTTGCTGTCAAATTTGGCGATCACGCTGGCCAAATAATTTCCGAATTTCTGGAAATTATTCGCTCTAAAAAAATTTTACCTAAAAGTGCCATTGTGTCTCGGGCAGCAGCTCCATCCTGCTGAAACCACGTACCAGGGGGTCTACTCTGTAATTCGAAACGAAAGAAAATGCTTTCGAATTTGTATGCTTATAACATGTAAATTTTCTTTCGTTTCGAATTACAGAGTAGACCACCAGGCCTGTTTTCAAGAGCAGGACGTAAGAAATTTTCTATCATAAACCGATACCGCTCTCCATTTACGGTTACAGCACTTCCATCTTCATTCTCGAAAAAGTAAGATCCAATGATATATTCAGATGTGATCCCACACCATATTGTACACCTAATGGAGTGCAATTGGTGTTGATGAATGGATCTTGGATTTTCAGAACCCCAGAACCTACAGTTCTGCTTATTAACAAAGCCATTCGAATGAAAATGAGCTTCATCACTCATAATTAAATTTTCAATAAATTTGATTCTGTTGATTCTATTATTCTGGTTCTTTGTTCAGTTGTGAATCTCCCCATTATTTATTCTCCAAGTGTTATTTATATAATCTGAAAAAAAAAAATAAAAAACATATATAATCGAAAAAGTTATTATACTTTTGAATCCCATGATAAATTTTGGCCCAACCTGTAGTAGTTCAGTTTTGCTGAACTTAGAATTAACTATCCTGAACTTAATCGCCTAGTCATAATAATGGTCCTTAGAGTTAAATAATTAAAAACTAAAAGAAAAAAAACTAATTTTCCTTTTTTTGGTTAAGCAACGTCTATATGCATTTCGTTCCTGCTTTTGGAGCTCATTAACCCAAAAGATTTTTTGAATTGATTCTTATAGTAAGAAAATATATTTTTTAATTTCGTCTTACTTCTTTATTTTTTAAATTTAGCTTTGCTTATAAATTTTTCATGCTTCAACTCGGATACAAACACATGATGTCAAAGGCTTTAAAAGCTTAAATCTTGTTTTCATGTGCAAACACATATAACAAAAAATTAAATAATAAAAAACTTATGTTATTCATTATCAGCAGATAATTTTAATGGGTTACATTTACATATTACTACATTCCCAAAAGTGTTTGCTGGGAAACTGTGGAAAAGTAAACACACATAGAAGCAATGAAAATATCCAGGAGGCATGTGAAAACAATTGACATGCATGTATGTGTGAATATAACAGAACAAGCAAAGAGTTAATTATTTAAAGTTTAAAAAGTTTACAATTATAAAGTTTGAATTATTTAAATGCACTGAAACTGTGTAATGTTTAATAGTCGTTTGTGGTCAAATTTTTATTTATCAGAAATAGTGTTAATTTTGAAAAACTAACTATTTTAAATCTCATTGAGCTTAAGGTTATAAAACAAATTGAATAGAAGTGCATAACCACTTTAGAAATGCAAAACTAGATATGAGTTCAGTGCATTAAATTGAATGCAAGTTAGAATATTATATCCTTAATAATGGTGCGACTCCCTTCCCGATTCCCATTAGCTTAAATATTCATTTAAGATACTTGATTTCATATTTAAAGTAAATCTATTATTTCAAGCGAGATTGAATAGTGAAAAATTGTCCAAAAAATATGGGATTTTTTATACAAAGTTTGACAATAAGAGTTTATGGTGCATAAACATGATAAATGAACATTAAAAATCTTATTATTTACACACTAGCATGAATTCTTATTTCAGCTTTTATTTGCATAATGTAATTATATGAATATGCTCTTTATTTTTTGTATATGTATGTTGTTATAAAAATTGTTTTGAAACATTTCTTCTTGTGCATTTAAATCAGCTGTAAAATCGCACGATTTTATCAAACTAACTCCTACAATAGAAATATTTTTTTAAATTTTTTTATCATATCTGAAAGAAAATTATCGTGTATGATTTTAAACACGTCTGCAGGACCATTGTTAAATTTTTGAAAAATACTCGGATTCGGCTTACAGAACAGGGACGAATATTTTAATTGAATCTTGAAAAATATTTTTGCATTTGCATTTTTTAAAGAATCTTTAAAAATATTTCAATTATTTGATTAATTAAATCTTTAAAAGTTTTTAACTAAATTTTACGCTATTGTTTTCGCAACTCTGCCCGTCTATCCGTCACAGGGTATTTTCTCAAGAACTGTAAGTCCTACGGACTGAAATTTTGACAGAATATGTAAAACCTTGGCCGCTACAACAACTAAACAATGAATGTTAAAAATTAAGGGGTGTTCCAAAACGAGCTACGAAAAATGTTAAAATCTCATAGTTATAAAATAGTTATGCATACAATGCAAAGTTAGTGTATTTTTATACAGGCTACAACAATTAACACTAAAATTAAAAAAAAAATTCATAATTAGAGGGTGTGCTATCAGTTAGTGGTATTTTAAGTATGCAATTTCGGCAACATGCTGTATCTTGGAAACCGTAAGAGGGAAACTCTTGAAATTTTCAAAAACACTAAAACTAAAAAATCCCAAGATTAAAAAATTTGCTAAAACTTCAATAAATCTCCAAAAACCGAAAAATGCCAAAAACAAAAAAAAAAAAACACCAAAACCGAAAAATTCCCAAAAACGAACAAAATGCCAAAATTCGTATAGTATTCGTATATTTAGTGTCCGTACCGTATGGGACCTTTAGTGTGCGAGTCAAAGTCGCACTTTACTGAATTTATTTACTGTTTTAAGTCAGTTAACATTTTAATATTAAAAATTAAATAATATTTTCGTTAAACTCAAATGAAAAATATGTAGGTAGACCGAGTTTTAAGAAAAGCTTCATTTATTTTGAATTACAATTTCAGTTAATTTTACATACAGAATTTAATGAGTGCATGAGTGTAGACAAATAAAAGCTCTTTTAGTTAATTTTAATTATTAATGTTCGATCTTTCATTTGTTTCTATATTTATGATTTGATCAGGCTAAAGTTCGTATCGCCTTGTAAGCCAAATTACATGTGATCATTATTAATGAAGAAATAACACCAAAGTTAGTTGTAAATATTCTGACTAACAACACATAGTTGAACGGAACAATTAGCTGTTATCGAAGGCCACTAAACCTTCATCATCAGCGTTCTTTTGTGCTTGGTCCACTGTGTGTGGTGTCAGTTGATGTAGATTTCAGCCATCATTGCAAATGGAATATGGGAATTGTTTTGATTCATCTTATTTCAGTTTGCTGAAAGCTTTTTTGTAATGAAAGCTCAATTTTACCATCTCTAAATTAACAATAGTCTTGCCTTTATCGTTTGTTCTTTACTAATTATTCACATATTAGTTAATTTGCTTATTTTTGTTCTACTTAAGACATACATATATATTTTCTGAGTTGATCCTGGCAATTTATGAATTTTATATTCCGCCAACTTAATTCAGATTTGAAAAAAAAAATATATTTTATGCATTTGATAAACTTCAAAGAATACATAAACAAAAACAAAAACTTCAAAAAATACATATACATATTGAGCCTTTGCCTCGGTAGAGAGTCATAAGTCAAAAAAACTTTCTTTACAGAAAAAGAATTTGTAGTTTTGAATTTACTAACAACTTACTGCCTGTCCCACAACGTTGACTTATGTAATGGAAAAATAAAGTTTATTCTACTCTTAAGGTATTTGTACGTAATTTTTATATAAAATAAACAATGATTAACTCTGCATTATTAACTCAAAAATCACATTTTTTAAGTTTATTACTCTATTGCAGCAAAGGCTCGATATGTGCATGGATAAGAAGCCTTTGCCAATTGTTCATTTTTTTTTCGTGCTAACAAAAACAGCTCATCCCTAGCAAATCAATGAAACACAGACTCACCTCATCACAATTAAAAACCAACACGAGGCGACCCAACATGGCGCCCAATGCCTTAACACATTCTGTTTTTCCAGTGCCAGCTGGCCCAAACGGATTACCACCCAATCCCATATGCATTGCTTGTGTCAGTATTAGATAACATTTGTGTGTTAAACGTGTACTGACCAGCTTATTAGGATTACCCAAAAATTCATACGAATATTCAAATTCTGCATACACCATGCGAACCATAACTGTACGCGAATCCTTGCCACCCGCTCTCAATTCACCACCACTGTTGCCCAAATAAAATTTGAGCTGAGCCAACCAGTGCCAATCACTCAGACGCATTGTATTGTTTTGTATTAGCTCCTCAACTACAGTTACATAGTGTACCAGTTCAAAGAGCAAAGAACGCAATTTCGTTTGTAGCAACATGTCCTCGGTTTGATGTTTCCATGTTGAATATTTGGTTATTTCTAAATTAAGTTGTTGTTGGAGTTTTTGTAAAGTCATCGTTTGTATGGCTTTTTCAGCCTGTTTGGTAAATTGTATAGCCCGTGTCGTCGATAACACCTGCATCACATAATTTTGTAGAATATTTTCATTGTAACCATCTGCCGGATATGAGTTATAACATTGAACAATTTGATCTTTAAGTGTTTGTTGAATATTGACGACCAGTGCATTAAGCCATAGCTAAAAGATGAAGTATATTACATGACTACTTTTGTAGATGATATGTAAATTTTTAAATTACTTCTATAGGTCCAGACATTTCAATGGGTGTTTTCAATTGAAGAATGTCTCCTTCAGAACTCTTTACCGATTCTATGCTAAAAACTGTACGTTCTCCGCTGGTGCTTTGCTTAATACCCAAAGCATGACAACCTGGGAATAGTTTTTTAATATGCTTTTGTATGATCTCTGGGTCCTTAGAGGCTTGTCCTAAAATTTCCAAAAGATCATCATCACCCAGGAAATAAAAACGGGGAAAGGAGTTACGTTTATCCTTAAATAATAAACATAAACGAATTATTTATATTATATAACAGATTCTTTGATGTCATCTACTTACCATTATATAAGTCATTAGATTATTCTGGCATCTCATCAACTGTGATTCTAACGATTTGACTAAAGTAGAAATATTATTTATTTTTACCAAGGATATAACTCGGGAGTCCATTTCTATCTCTCGCATTATATAATGAAAGTCCTTGTCTATGCGTTTAAATAAAGCCTCCTCATTCTTTAAAGTACCAGCTTCAAACACCGGTTCCAGGAAAATCCACCTAAATAATTAGATATATTTTTTAAATATTTATTACTACATCATCAGCTAAGTCCTCGTCCAGGCTTGCAATTTTTGTTGCTGCAATTTTTTGAAATTCTCCTTTGAGATTGCATTAGTGTCCACATTATTAAATTCTAGTCCTGTATTTATGTATTAAAAAATTTTTATTACACAACGAATTTCTCTGAAAATTAACAATTCCTTTTTTACTTTTGGTTTAATTTTGGGTTTTTCATACAATTGAAGAAATTAAATAAAATAAAACGTCAAATGAACCTCCGAAGTTTAAATTAACAACTGCCAATTTCAAAACAAAAGAGAATTGCGCAGCACATGAAACTGTGTACCCCCAAATCTTCTCACCCCTACAACACAAGAATTGCTGCAAACATAAATTGCATGTCTGGACCGGGACTAAGTGAGTTTATTGACCTTCTTTGAGATTGATTTAAACTTGTTAAAATACTATCCAAACTATTGAGCCGACTTTCCCACAGTTCTGCCTGATCTGAAAAAGACTCAAAGGCTGCTGAGTTTTTAGCCGATTGCAACAAGGATTGATTATCGCCGATTTTATTTAAAACATCCTGATAGTCCTTAATCAAACTTATGGGATTTCCCGAAGAGTCCTTGTGTGTTATAAGCTTAAATTTAGCCGTAACAGACCATTGATCAAGTTCAGTTAGAGCCTGTCTCACCATTTGTTCCGACGACGCCTGTCGTACAATTAGTGCGATTTCAGCTGCACTTTGCTGTAGCAACAACTGACATTGCAATATGTCCTTTAATGTAAAATTATGTAGATTTTTCATATCATCTTTTTTGAGCAAAACAAAAATTCTAGCCCAATGACGTTCTGTTAAAGCATCCGATTGTAACTGCTGTAAAATGGGTAAAACAGTTTGCAACTTTTCCACACTTTGTCGTATTCGTTTCGAGGGCAAATCTATTGAAGCCGTGACAGAACCCTCCCATTTTGATATAAGTTCATTCAAAATATAAGGACGCCTGCGATAAATAGCCCATTCCTCCATTAATATGGCATTAAGTTCGCGCAAATAATCATCATAAATAATCCATTCCTTGGACTGTTCCTTTATCTTCACATCAATTTCGTCGAAGGGCTTTAGTAAATCATTCGGAAAAATCATGTTGAATTTAGCACACTCTTCTAAAAGTTGTTCTTTCTTGCGTAAAATTTCCTGCCAGTGTTGCTGTCGATCCTTAAACATATCCAACGAAGCATCCTCATTAGATTCCAATTCATTTATGGTCGACTCCCAGCGTATAATAAATTTTTCTGCTTCATTGTGCAGGTTTTGTATTTGACTTTGGGCCTGTTCTTTAATCATGTCCACTTGACGTTGCAAAATTCCCGCATGATTTTCCAACAGTGGCTGTAAATTTT
The DNA here is from genome assembly GCA_944452675.1 of Tachina lurida. NCBI lineage: Eukaryota > Metazoa > Arthropoda > Insecta > Diptera > Tachinidae > Tachina > Tachina lurida. The sequence goes on along the minus strand of OX101753.1, from coordinate 130,345,161 downwards.
CCCATTGTATAAGCAAAGAGGATAATGAGGTGACTCGCTCTTTACACCATCCCGCCAGACAGGTGTCTTTAGCTTTTACCACGTTCAAAGTTTCGGTAATTGTTGGTAGTTCACTCATAATTTTCTCATATTTCATGCCTGATTCGGTAATTGAAGACTCATCTAAAGGTATGTTGTGTAGGAATTGTAAAGAGTTCTGCAAAAAATCTTGTATAACCGTTATGTCATTTAATATGGAGGCTCTTAGGCTGTTGGATAAAGCTTCCCAATAGCGACGACTGATGTTTTCAATGTCTGAACGTAGAGTTAAGATATCGATGACAAAACAATCTATTGATTTCTCATCACTAAAATAGAAATTTTGTTGCATTAAATAAGTGAATAGTTAGCATGTAACTATAATATAGATAATATTTTCCCAAATTAAGGAAAATAGTGCCAAAAAACTGCAATAAGACTTGGGATAGATTATTCTGATGACATTGTGACTAACTGTATAAGTAAAAGTACCCATAGCTAAACTAAAACTAAACTATGTATAACCATGGCTATGACTATGACTATGACTATGACTATGACTATGATTATGACTATGACTATGACTATGACTATGACTATGACTACGACTATGACTATGACTATGACTATGACTATGACTATGACTATGACTATGACTATGACTATGACTATGATTATGACTATGACTATGACTATGACTATGACTATGACTATGACTATGACTATGACTATGACTATGACTATGACTATGACTATGACTATGACTATGACTATGACTATGACTATGACTATGACTATGACTATGACTATGACTATGACTATGACTATGACTATGACTATGACTATGACTATGACTATGACTATGACTATGACTATGACTATGACTATGACTATGACTATGACTATGACTATGACTATGACTATGACTATGACTATGACTATGACTATGACTATGACTATGACTATGACTATGACTATGACTATGACTATGACTATGACTATGACTATGACTATGACTATGACTATGACTATGACTATGACTATGACTATGACTATGACTATGTCTATGACTATGACTATGACTATGACTATGACTATGACTATGACTATGACTATGACTATGACTATGACTATGACTATGACTATGACTATGACTATGACTATGACTATGACTATGACTATGACTATGACTATGACTATGACTATGACTATGACTATGACTATGACTATGACTATGACTATGACTATGACTATGACTATGACTATGACTATGACTATGACTATGACTATGACTATGACTATGACTATGACTATGACTATGACTATGACTATGACTATGACTATGACTATGACTATGACTATGACTATGACTATGACTATGACTATGACTATGACTATGACTATGACTATGACTATGACTATGACTATGACTATGACTATGACTATGACTATGACTATGACTATGACTATGACTATGACTATGACTATGACTATGACTATGACTATGACTATGACTATGACTATGACTATGACTATGACTATGACTATGACTATGACTATGACTATGACTATGACTATGACTATGACTATGACTATGACTATGACTATGACTATGACTATGACTATGACTATGACTATGACTATGACTATGACTATGACTATGACTATGACTATGACTATGACTATGACTATGACTATGACTATGACTATGACTATGACTATGACTATGACTATGACTATGACTATGACTATGACTATGACTATGACTATGACTATGACTATGACTATGACTATGACTATGACTATGACTATGACTATGACTATGACTATGACTATGACTATGACTATGACTATGACTATGACTATGACTATGACTATGACTATGACTATGACTATGACTATGACTATGACTATGACTATGACTATGACTATGACTATGACTATGACTATGACTATGACTATGACTATGACTATGACTATGACTATGACTATGACTATGACTATGACTATGACTATGACTATGACTATGACTATGACTATGACTATGACTATGACTATGACTATGACTATGACTATGACTATGACTACGACTATGTCTATGACTATGACTATGACTATGTCTATGGTTATGACTATGACTATGACTATGGTTATGACTATGACTATGACTATGAGTATGACTATGACTATGACTATGACTGTGACTGTGACTATGACTGTGACTATGACTATGACTGTTACTGTAATAGATTATGTCTAAACTCTGATTAAATTAAGTTGTGACTACAATATGTCAATACTCTTGCAAAAATATGACTACACTGAACATTGGCTAAACTCTGAGTTGCGCATGACTAGACAAGAATTAGAGAAATAAAAAGAAGGCACGGTGTCATGGGATATCGGGTAGGAACGTAATTCCTTACATTTTACTTACCTTAGATATCGCCCTTACCCCCTAGTGGCCTTATTTTTGATAAAATATTTAGAGTTTGTGGTCTTCTAGACTCAAATCTATCCATGGTTAGATATATTCAAAGAAGCAAAAATTGCCCCCTACCCCTCCTCATGTTCCTATTTTTGGAAAAGTGTATAGCAATGTGCTCCGCTATGTTTGAAAAAAACTACAGTCTATGACTTCTTTTAGACTCAGATTTATCTATATTTCGAATTTCATCAATATCGGATTGATAGTTTCAAGGAGGGAGAAGTTCCCCTTACCTCCCGACGTGGTCCTAGTTACTAAAAAATTTGATAAAAATTGCATAGATAGTTTCAAATAGAAAGACATTTCCCCTTACCTACCTCGTGGTCCTATTTTTGAAAACATGTATAGTCTATAAAGCAAATTTTGTAAATAGAAACGTTTTTTCGTTTTGAAATTTGTATGGAAAAAATATTTTTTGAAATGAATTTTCGTAATTTTTCATACAAATTTGAAACGTTTGGAAACGAAATTTTTTACAAAATCTGCCTATATGTCTTCTTTTGGACTAAGATCTATCTATGTTTTGAATTTCATCAAAATCGGTTAGATAGTTTCTGAGAGGCAGAAATCCCTCTACCTCCGCTCGTGCTACTAGTTTTTAAAACAACATACATACATATAACCTATGTGTCCATCTAGACTTACATCTATCCATGTTCTAAATTTCATCAAAATCGGTTTGCGTGGTTTAGCCGTTAAAGCACAACAAACAAACAATTAATAAATTTACTTTCGCATTTATAATATTAGTTAGCAGAGAAACCTTCAGCTATCACTGCCACGAACCACTTATCGTCGGTTGGTTATTGGTTTGCGGCACAGAATATTCAAAATACATTAGGTCTACAGCAAACCAATAACCAACCGACATTATGCAAGTCAAGAGCATATTAGCAAAGACCCAAACATTCCCAAAAACTACACTACGCACTTCCCTAAAAATTTACGGCAACATTGAAAATCTAATACAACCGCAATGGCAGCACTATTATTCCATGTAGTTGTTACCAGTATTTATAACCAGTATTCACTGGTAGTTTTTCATTTTTCATGTATAGCGCGCCATAAGGAACTTGCGTTCCAAAAATATAAAAAAATTCGCTTAATCTTTCTACTTACTTTTGTATCTTGGCAGTTTTCTGACTAAAGTGCTTACACTTTCTGAAATTACGGTCCCAATCATCTGAAGTTTTTAAATGTAAACTGCAAAGTTCTTCAACATCAATATATCCCAAAGCGACCCATGGTAGCCACAATTTTTTGAATTTATCAAGCTTTGTAAATAATTCTTCAGCTTGTTCATACAGAGGACCCAAATAATGGCGGTTTACCTCAACCATGGTTTTAAAGAGCTCAGAAGCATTATCAGACAAACCACGAAAACCGCAGGGACGTTCTATGAAACGTCTCAATTGAGAAAAATACTTATCGCGGATTTCTTCTTCCGGTGGTATGAATATAAGCTGACGTTGCCTTCACAGAATGTTTAAAAGAAAGATTGAGAAATTCGATTTTAAATACATATTTGTTTTTCCATAAAAGCTTACCGAAATGAAATCTTTATGTGAATATCAGGCAATTTATTGTTCATATCTACCAGGCCTATAATATACTGATATTCAAGTACTTTATACAGCTGATGATCCCAATGCAGCTTAAAAGCGTCTAAATTTGTAAAACCCTGGCGTTCCAAATTAGCTACTAACTCCCTTAGATGGCGCATTTCATCTTTCCATATTTGACTTTGGGTAAATAGATCCGTATTCATGAGTTTAATGACCTTAAACCAAAACATAATCACATAACCAATATTGTAATACAACAGTGTACTTACCGTTCTCTTTGCTTCTTCATGGTAGCCCACTAGGAGTGTATTATGGGCTGATAGTTTACTTACAGCTGATTGTAATATGTGAACATAACGCTGCACTGAGTCCTCATCATTCCAAGCAACTGTTTCGCTGTGCACTAGCTTAGACAATTCCATGGCATTTTTTAACATAATAGGCCTTTGGCAAGGAATCATACGATCACCTATAGTATTGTGAAATGTAGCAATCTGCTGAAGTCTGCGTGCATAGCATATATATTTGGCAGCATGTGTAGCAGCCGAACGTAGTTCCGAGGGAACACTAAAGCCCATGTTGTCAAATTCACGAACATCTTGACAAAAAGTCACCAATTTGGGATTAAATGTAACGCGCATAAGTTGACGGCCCTCCTTTTCGAATTTAACCACAGGTTGGTCGTCACGTAGTCTAAAGGATATGGGGGTAAATTAATCGGTATAACAGTGTAGGCTTGAATCTTTATATATTACTTTAGGTCTCCAGATTTAACGGATGTGTTGTGTTGTCCACACCAAATTTCAAAATTAGTTCTCAACAAAGACTCCGTTTCTTCTGTTATCTCCTGCACTGCTTTGTTGATTTTATCGAAGCCTTCTCGCTCCGAAATGAGATGACTGACCCTTTCTATTTCTTGAATCTGTAAATCGAAGTATGAATAAGAAATACGTGATCAGCAAGAGATAAGGAAATAATTCGGATTCAATTACTACTGATATACCTTTTGTTGTTTTTTTTTTCAATTAAAAAATATATTTAGCGTTTTCATATAAAAAATCTTATGAACTTTAATTCAAGAGTCCTTCCTCAAAGAAAACATGCACATTCTAATGAAGGCAAAATTCATCTCCTTCTTTGTGAGACGGCAAAATATTTTGTTTTATTTTTTAGAAGAAGGAAACGCTATTAGATATGATAATTTCACCATGAGTTTAGTATAACAAGGCTATAACCAGACTATGATTACACTGTGGCTATACTTTGTTGATATATATATAAGGAGGAATTGAGGCTATTATCGAAGTGCAATAATCGAATAGTTATATGGAAATATATATATACAAGTCAGTTCTGTGTGACAAATAAACTGTCTCAGACTGTAATTAGTAGACAAATCAAAGATTTTAACAAAATATATGAACCTAAAAATAACTTAATCGGTCTAGACAAGAAAACACTTCGATGAGGAAACTTTTTTGCACAAGGATTGCTTGCAATACACTCAGAAATATGGTGCCATTTACATAGCAACTAAAATCTGTAAAACATATCGTACAATAACTGCCAAAAAGGGTTAAGCATTTTAATTTTGAAATTAATTTTTTGACGAAAATTATGTCACTTAATCTGGCTGAACTGATAATTTGCTAGAATTGAAATAAAAGTTTGGCTGAAATATATTAATTTTTTTTTTCAGAACATTGCCTGAGTGATAGACTCAGGGAATGACCCCTACTCACACAATGCGTTGTGATGGAACTAGAAGGATAGGTTGTAGGGAAAAAGATAGCGGCAGGAGAGGATGGATCTTCGATATGAACTTTTCTACATTGAAAGTATGGCTAAATAACAAACACTCTCTATAATGTGTAGTGCGATTCACTGGCCAATCGATCAAAAATGGGTTTGGTCATAATGAGTCATGAAGGGTTTGAGGAAGAAGTTCCCTAATTTCATTAGAACACATTCCAATCATTGTAGCAACAATAGATCAAGAAAATGCACCCCACATTACGTCGATTCTCCACTAAATCAAAAACTGTTTCGGCTATATCCGTTATATTGTTTCCATGAGCAACTTCCCAGCAAAAAACTCCGATTTGGAAGCACTATCAACTGATGGAAGCAGTGTATTTCTTATTTGATAATAAAAAAAGCTAAGAAAATTCTTCTAAAAAGCATTAACGTAAGGCGGGCTCTCTAACAAAGTAGAAGAAAAATTTAACAAAAAAAAAATTTGCAAGCCAGTATCTTTTGCATCTGAGTACACAAAACCTATATATTATTACTTCTGTAAAGCTCTTTGGCAAGGCAAAAATTCATGGCTTTTTGAAAGCTGAATGTATTGCTTCTAGTTGGCTCAACTCGAACAAAAAAAAACCTTATTCATGCGCAACAGCAAGTGATTCTCTAACAGTGTCTCCCTTAGAAGAACGCTTCTGTGAAGCAGTAATTTTTGCTGGGTTCCTGCAAGCGTACCCAAATTAAGTCTAGGTTACACTGGGCCTTATTACGATTGTCGTATTACGACTTCGACTAGGACGATTTAGTACTAGACTAAAGAGCATTACAAATTTTTTCTTTAATCTAGTACAAAATCTTCGTAGTTGTAGTCGAAATACGACACTCGTAATTAGGGCCAATATCTCGCCATTTCATTAAGAGACATCCGGCATTCTTGAATCAAAATAGTTGTTGTGTATGCTCCTGATAGAGTTTTGATCGCTGCTTTGCTGTCATTATATATTGGGTCTTATTACGAGTGTCGTATTTCGATTACAACTACGACGATTTTGTACTAGATTAGAGAAAAAATTTTGCAATGTTGTTTAGTGTAGCACAAAATCGTCGTAGTCGTAGTAGTAATAAACCACTCGTAATAAAATCCATTATATTGTATCTTAACCCTTTTTGTAGCTGATATTTCAGTCTTTATTATACTGCAATGATTGTTTTGCTTGAATTTAACCTTTTACCCGAAGTGGGGAATAAAAACTCCTCCGCCAATGCCCAAGTATTCGATTTCTTTCGGTCTGTGAAAATATCTAGTACATCGGGGAACATTGAAAAGGTTTCCTAGCATCAGTTCATATGTAGCAGACCATACACTGGAAAATGTATTTGTTCCAAAATGTTTGCATGACCAGTGACTGCCTTTTTCGATGCATTGATTGCCTGTAATACACTGAACTCATTGCCATTTGTCTTACAATGAGGGTGTAAGTTCAATACTATTTGCTGTAACCAATATGGTATGCAGAGAAGTTTATCTCTTAAATTTTTTATTTTAAAGAGAAATAACACTAAGCCAATTAATATACATACATATGTTTGTATATGTGTTACCTTCTTAAAAAAAGGAATAGTGGAGAGAAGACAGATGATGAAGTATTAAATTACGAGTATTTAGGTTAACTCGTTTTACAACTCTGCTATGGCGTGTTTTGTTAATTTTTGTAGCATCCTTGCAGCGCCTCTGGTGTTAAATAGGCGCATTACATTCAGATATGCAGATTGTTTATTAGTCATAGTTTACACTATGTAAGTCTCATTGCTAAGCTGATTAGTTTGTTAGGAGAGAGAAACAAGGGGAAAAGAAACGTTTCTGTTCCCCTCGTCTCTCTCTCTCTCTCTCTCTCCCTATAACTAATCAGCTTAGCAATAAGACTTGCATAGTGCAAACTAGGACTTCTTTATATTATTCGCCAACTATTCACTGCTACAAATCGACAAATGAGTGAGTGTTTAGTACCGAGGAATATAAAAACTAGTCCATTCGGTATCGTGCTCAGTAATTGAAGCTATGTTCATCTACTTTATGGCAGGTTTTTGTATCAACATTCTCAGACCTTAATGTAAAGAAACTGCAGTCTAAAAACTGTGGTAATTTAACCATGCGATTAGAGCAACAGACAGAATGATCTCTTGGAAGACATAAACAACGCTATCAAGGACATTAGGCCACTACTTCAAAGAGTGATCGAAAATCCAAGCTCTCGATATAATTTCCTCTGACCCAGTCTAGATAGCCATGCGCCGAAAATCATATTGAAATAAAAATGGATAAAAATTTTCCATCTAATAAAACCAAGATAAACATAATTTATCTGTGATTTATATTTAAAGTGGTATACCTCTGAAAATGTTTCCCATATCTTTTCTTACCTGGTGCTTCACTACTTTCAGCCAACGACATTCATTGCAAATAACTGATAAATGACCTGAATCTGGCTCCATATTTGTATCTGTCATTGCTTTTCGCAAGTCCTGCAAAAGTATTTGCAAGGACTGCATAAATTGTTCCCGCTCAATAGTCAGCAATTCTAGCACAGCTGGACGTTGTATTAATGTCTCATATTTGGAAAATATAAAGATAACCTGACGTGGGTTACTCAAATGATGATGCAGTTGAGTCTTCAGAGCTGCAGCAATACGTTCGTCAATAGGTTGCAATAATTGCTCAAAATTTTGCAATGCTTTGTTCCACCTTGCTTGACCCACAGCAGATGTATTGAATATATCAAAATCTTTAAACGGTGAGACATTTGTAATCATCTCATGCATTTCGTCGTCATTCAATAGAGTCGCAACTTGCTTGTACAGATTCTTTATGCTGCGTATTTCCATTATACGTTCTTTGAACAATTGGGCGCGTTTAGGCTTATGAGGCTCTCCTTGCCAGAGATGTTTGACATAATTCGGCCAAAATAATCGCGTCAAAGAATCACACAGTTGAATCCACGACTCTGCCGTATCAATGCATTGTGCCATTAAGCCACTAACATGGGGGCTACTTAAACTCCAGATGTCTTCGTTCACTAATTGCTCCAAGCAAGCTTCAATTACTTTATTACCAATGACGTCCATTAAATCAATCATGCGATTTTGTGGATACTGATAGGACAAACGCCAGAGCTCGTCAAAGTTGTTATGAGAACTATCGAGAAAGTCTTCGATATTATTGCTGTTAATTGAACTGTTTTAAGGAAAATAAAATTCAGATTTTGTAACAAAGCTGTAAAATATTTAGATACCTTATACGTTGATCTATATTTTCCAATATGCTTATGAATACTTGTGATGCTTCTCTATCCAAACGAGTGCTGGACTTGTTATTTAGCTTTTGTTTCCAAAAATTTATTTCGTCCTTTACAGAAGTTATGCCTGCAAGTAATTGAGTGATTACATTTGTAACTAAGTAAGATTGTATGATCCAACTAGCTAAGAAAAAATTTCTGATCTACTACATATTGTCAGTTGAAATAGAAAACCACTTAACTCTAATAGAATAGGGGGAAGATCTGGTCCAAAGGCAGGCCCCCCAGCGACACTCGATGGATCTTTTGTACCATAGATCTGTAAATTAAATTAAACCAATCTCTTTATAACTCTTCTTATGAAAGTTAACATAGATATTGGAGAAGCCCGCCTAATATCATCTGGTACACAGAAACTCAGAATGAAAAACACACCTTCCACTGTTACATAAGACGATACACTAACAAATAATATGTGCATCGTCTCGTTATCTTTCAAGCATAAACGACACAAGGGTGAACGAACTAGGTTACTTTTCCACAGAGGATAGTGCAGTCCAAAGTGCTCACAAAGAAAACCATTAACAAGTCATAAATTATTCCTGTTGAGTTTCAGGATGCCATTATATGTAAATAGCTGCATCAATGCTATGACTTGCCTTAAACTAGAAGAAGACAGCCATATTTCCTTAGCGGTCGAAGTGCCAAATTCCTTGATCAGAGATCTTACAGCCACAAAACGTCTCTGGGCCTATACAAGGAGCCATCAGAGATCCTCTTGACCAATTAATACGCTTCCTAATTCCCTGGATGACCGTTGTGGCCAGGTGTTCAATAAATGAAAGCTTTTCTAATGAGTCAAAGCACTCTAAAACTAGACTGAAACGGATTTCCCATGAAAGGAGAGACTAACGAGCTGTCTGACTATCGGAAAAGATAGCTATTTGCGCACCTCTAATGTCCTTATTTAAATTAATGTCAACACATTTGGTGATTGCGTGTATTTGTGCTTAAACATACCGTAGGCCATTTGCCAATGGATAAAGATGTTTTTACGTTGGGCCCAACAACTCCAGCACCAACTCCATATTCCGTTTTGGATCCATCCGTATACCAACATAATCTTCCGTAATCCACATCGGAGCCGTTTTTGTCCCACACTGCCTTTGGTGGAATTGTGACATTGAATCGCCTGTCGAACCTCAGTTCACATTTTATCCTGTCACTAAGCATTCCTATCAGTCCTTAGCTGGGCATTGTACTCAGAACCGACGAGTAGCCGTTGCCAAAACAACGAGCAGATCTCCCGGGACCCATACTATAAGTGGCAATTACCGCAGATGATCTTATAAAGATTTGTATGGGTGGTAGGTCAATCAAGGCCTCAATGGCTAAGGTGGGATATGACCTGATTGCGTCTGTGGCAAGAAGACACGTCAGTCTCTGAACTTTACAGAGTTTAGCTTTCGCCACAATCTAGCGACTCTTTTTCCACCAAACAATCCACGCCGTACGTTATGATTGGCCTAACAATCATTGTGTAGATCCACATAACCATTTTCGGGCTCATGCCCCACCCACCAAAACTCTTCACCGCTCTGATCGCCCTAAAGGGATTCTGTGGTACGCATTCAACGTTTCGGTTCCAAGTTAACTTTCTATCAAGGGTACTCCCCAAGTATTTGACATCACCCGAATGAGGAATATTGCATCCATTCAATGATACTGTCCCTAAGAGAAAAAGGTACCACAATAGTCTTATCAGAATTGACCATGTGAGCTCCATGTCTCCCACACCATGTCGTTACAGTGCACAAAGCATCTTTCATGACGTCTGAGAGAATGTTTGTCGAATTTTTCAGTTGCCATCACAACCAGGTCATCAGCATACCCTATAACTTCATGTACTTGTTCACTAAGAATGAGTAGAAGTTCATCAATTACCACTGAGCAAAGGATTGGTGATAAAACACCACCTTGAGGACACCCTTTGACTGCCTTAATAGTAACGATCATCATTACCCATAGAAGCAGTTATGTCCCTGCTCTCGAGCATAGACCTAATCCATTTCACAGACGCGTAATCAAGACCTTCTTGTCTAAGAGAGCAACCACGTGACTAACAAAAAATTCAATATCGTATTTTAAATCAATTATTTTCAAATCTTTATCAAACAGCAATCAGCCGTATTAAAGATGAAAATAAAGAAGCTTTATTTCAGTCACTTGAATATTTTTGTTTAGCTTTTTCTCTCTTTTATATTTGATATGTAAAAAAGTATAGTTACGTGATTTTGCATTTCAGCTGACGATATGTAGATATATAGATATAAATGTATATAGTTTTTCTTTACCATAACTTATAACCTCTTGTTTTCCATTGTTTATTTATAAAACTGAATTTTTAATCCATTTATCTTTGACATGGAAAAAAATATCAAAAAACATTTAACTGCATACATTCCCACTGAATAACCAAAATTTGAATTTTTTTTTGTGTATGTCCTTACTTATCTTTGCTTTCTTGGCAGCTCAATACAAGTTTGTTTCCCCCAAATAAAGTGAAAAACAAATTTGCATATCATTACATAACTTACCACTTTGAGGTAAACCCAATGTTGAACCAAGTGAAACATGTAAATTTTCAAGTAAACCACTTAACTCCGGACTATATTCGGTTTTCTGCAATCACAATAAAAAGAGTAAAAAATAGAAAATAAACAGCAGCACAACAACAACATTAAGAACCTTATATGTGCATGTACATATGTATGTGTACAAATTAAAACTTAACAGAACACAAAATCGTACATTATATGCAATTTAAAAACCAAAAATATCCTGCTAACTAGAATCTTGGTAGATTGTCAAAATACAAATTGCACATGCACTATTCAAAAAACCTTAGAACACATAATTAAAAATGTATATGCAATAGGTTATTTTTAAGAAAATTTTGTGTTGTAAATCTTTCTCAATATACATAGATACACCATAGATCAGTGAAACGCACGTCATACCACAATTGTGGACAGGAAAATCACACACTTGCTTATGCTTTTTCATTTAGTCGTCACTGAGAAAGCGACTAATGAAGTTGAGCACGCATGTACGAATTTTTTCCTAAGTTTTTGTTTAGTTTTTTTTTTTTGACCACACCGAACGAAATTAAAGTTCATATTTAATAAATTTTGATCAGCAAAAAAAATAATTATGAAAGCTAAGAAATATTTCGTGATAAAAAATACTTTTGGTAATATGAAATGCATTTTATGTTATGAAACATTTAAAAATAATAGGGAAGATAGTTTAAAAAAGCATTTTAATAGTTTTCACATTCCTGTGAATAAATTTAATTTGTAACTTATACACTACATTAATGAATGGATTATTATATTTTTTACTTTTTTCTAAATTTTTTATTAAATTGCTTATTTACAAAAAAAAAAAAAAAATATTCATACAATTAATTAACCACAGCCTGTATTTTAAATTACAAAACTTTTCTTCAAGTGTAACTTTATTCTACTCTCAGTTTTCTCATCAGTACAAACATATTTTATTTTGCGGATCACTGCCATAGATGCATCTCGCCCTCGTCCAGGCTTTTCTTTGATTAGGTCTATAGTCTCATTTGTACATATCGTTCATTTACTTGAAGAACGCCCTAACTCAAAAATTTCCTCCCGTAGTGCTGCAGAATAAATCTTCATGTCGTTCTTCATATTGTGTAAAAATTTTATACAAATATTTTGTTTACTCAACTCCTGAGAGAACAATAACATTTTATTTTTCCATTAAGCTGTTTGTGAATTGAAAACAGCAAACACGCCCAGTAAAAAAAGACACTCCAAAAAAGTCATGAAAATGTAGAGTTTGCGATCTGGAAGTAGTGCAAATTTTGATCCGATCTAATGATTTTTACATAGGGTTGTCATTGCAAGAAGTTCTCTTTTTCGATGCCTGGTCACCGAATTGGAAGCGATTTTAAGAAAAATTTCCTTTTTTGTGCTCTATGATAATATTTTCATCTAGGAAAAATGGCTAATAGTTACCTATTTTAACAATTAGTTTCTTTTTATAGGAATTTAAACGCGAAACAGTAATTTAACGTAAATTTAAGCAAATAACTTTAAAATTTTAGACTAAAATTAATTCATAAGTTTCTTAAAAAAAAATCGATTTTTTTAAAATTCTGGTGAGTAATTTCTAAAACTAGAGAGGAATTACAAGGTTTTGTATGACTAAAATAAACTTCTACTTGGTTTTCTGCTAACTATCGGCAAATTAAAAATATCGATTTTTTGGAAGCAATGAAAATGTACTTCCTTTAGAATGACTTCCAATTTTTTTTACTGGGACGTTTTTTAGCAAATTAGTTTTTTTTGACTTATCACCTTATTTGAGCAAATGAGCGATATATCCATTAGAAGACTGGTGCTGCAATGATGCACATACAGCAGCTACGTCCAAATATAATAAACATCTTTAGAAATGTAAAACGTCATGATATATTACGCATGAGTCACGCATGAGTCACGCATGAGTCACGCATGGTTCACAATTCACAAACAACTTATCAGTAGTGCAAGTAAATAAAAAAAATAAATATTTGTTTATTTCTTTGGTTAAGCACCGCTTATATGCATTTCTTTAACTAATTAATGTTTATTAACTAAGTAATAATTGCTTTGTATCCATCTCCCACTCCTATACCCACAAAATTTGTGGTGGAACATGCCGTTTTTTTCTAAGAATAATCTTACTATTGTAGATCTGAAGACATAGGAAAATTAATAACTACTTGCTACTTCCTATATCAACATGATTTTGTTGGAACACGCAGCTTTTTCTAAAAGCTACGGATATAAAATTTGGTGATGTTCACTGATGTAGTTGTGAATACGCGAAAAAGCGCCTTCGAGGCCACTGTGCGTCGGTGTAAAAGCACAAAGCTTTTTTTATAAAAGCTCGTATATTGTGCATATGGCGTGAACGTAATTGCTGTACGAGTACAGAGTGTCGGAGCCATGTATAACAAAAAATTTTCTTAGTTCAGGTTTTTGGAAAAGTTGCTGTGTTTGTCGTATTAACAACTTAAATTGTTGTATTGATTAAATATATGTGTGTTTAAATTTAAATTAAATATTAACAATTTGTTTTGTTGGTTGCATTTTAATGATTTATTTTTTCTGTATACTTGCAAACACCAAACTCTATTTTATGCAATAAAATTTAAGCTTTGTATTTATATATTTATACCTTTGTTATATTATTTTATTTCAATAATTGCTTTTTATTCTCATTTTAGGTCCTTATATTAGTTTTCATCATATATTAAGGTAAGTGTTATAATTACAAGATATTTAAAAAATTTATGAAAAATGCTCTATGCTGTAAAACATAAATATGAAAATAGGTTCCAAAGTCCTATACGCAACCTTCGGCCGTTAAAAGTACTGAGATCAAAATAAGTCAAAAAGTTCGCTCTTGCTACAATACAAAAAAGAAAAGAGGTGACTTAGCACACCCGGTTATAGCTATGCTGCTTAGCTATATAAAACAAGCTTAACGTGCTATTGAAATGGAGCAATCCTTCTCATTGTTTTTGTTTCACTCACTTCAAAGAACGAAACAAGCCAAAATGAAACAATTCGTTACGTTTGTTTTTGTACTCTGGTTTTAAGTACAAAGAAATCAAAACAAAAATAAATTTATAACTGTAATAGTGTCGAATATTTTTGTTACTGACATAATTAGCATAGCTTTAAAAATTCAAGTAAAAATCTTATTTGCTTTCAAAGTTAATTTTTATCATCAATAAATTTTTGTCTTTACATATTTCATTAATAACTGAAAAATACTAAATTAAGTACTTTCACATAATGTTTTATACAAGTGCTTATTTTATCTATTACGAGGAAGTCATTAGTATTCGTATAAAACAATTAAATAAATAAGCCATTAAACGATTTCTTACCAAAAATTCGAAAAGTTTTTGCTGGAAATTTATGTTAAGTATTTCGGAAAGGGTTGGAAAACCCTACAAAAATTGTTTAACTACATTGTACATTATATGGAGTAGTTACAATATCATTTGTGTTTTATTGGCATCGGAAAACATATAATTTTTACACAAATGCTCCCTGCTATAGGACAAGGGTTCATATTTGCACGATCCCACGGATGATTCATCTAAAACTTTAAATTTGTACGTGACTGATACAAAACTACCCCATATAGTGCTAGACTAATGTAATGCAATTCTAGACGTCGTAATTTTATGCCAACAACATTTCCTTCATATATTTCGATTAGTTTAGGAAAAGTTCAATTCCCTTGAATTTTAATCCCTTTTTAAAGTTTGAATTGTTATGTAGCATCATATTTGCATTTTTCTAAAATGTTCTTCAGGCCTAATTTTGTGGGGTACTTTGGCGAAAAATATTGCTGTGAACTATTTTTTGACTACTCAAAATCTGCTCATGGTCAAACTGTTTGTATTTCAAGCACATTCTGGTCATATAGGGATATCCATTTTACGGTTTCAAAAGTAAACTTAAATAGAACGCATTTAAAGCTACGATTTCGATGAAATTTATTTATTATAATCCTTGGACCTTGCCATTACGTACGAAATACAAGGTCATTTAAAGGAGCGCCTCTAGATTGGTTGCCGCAGTCGATCCTTTGAGGTAACTTGACGAATATTGGTTTTTAAATGTTCCAACGTTAGAGGATTTAGCGGCGCACAGTGGGGCCATAGCTACAATAGTGAGGGCCACCAAATTATATATGGATAGATCTAGGAGGAAACTACATGTTAACACAAAATCTTTGCGGTCTAGGAGATAGGAGACAAGTACCCCATACAAAGTTATTATTATTTTTCCTAGATCTTCAGGACTACTTGCTGTTGTAGCGGACCACTTACTTGCAATTTAATTGTGCAGTTTTAGCGTATTGTACAATAATATCGCCAAAGTGTATGTCATATTCGAAGGTGGCGCAAATATCAAAAAAAATTTTGATTTTTATTGTAAAATCAACACAATTGTGTAATATGGTGGCAAGATTGTGCAATGGTGTTTACTTTTTCACTGTCAGGAAAATTAGGCAATATTTTATTTAAAAATATTGTGTCATTTATTGCACAATAATACGTACAACAACATATGCAATAATATTAAATTTGATGTGGATAACTTTTAAAACAAGCTGCATGTTTCACCAAAATCTTTGGAGAAAATCAGAGGGGAGAGAAGGGTACCCCCCATACAAAGTATTTATTAATTTTATATATATAAAAAATACCGGAGCAGGAACAAAATGCATAAAAACGGTGTTTGACCAACAAAATAAGCAAAAGTTCGTATTCTTTTATTCACGTGCGCTTTTGATGAATTGCCCGCCATTGCATGACTTCAGATACGAATTATCCAAAAATAGTTTTTTTTTAACAAGCCTAAGAAAGTTAACAAAAAGCTAACAAGTTATTTTTTGTAAGTATTATTACATATAAATCTAACCACGATCACTTGTGACTCATGTGTGACTCATGCGTGACTCACACAAGACTAATGCGTGCTTTACAGATGATAAATCATGGCATTTGTACACTTCCAATGAAACCAGATAAAATAATTAGTAAAACAACAGCAATAAAAGCGTTAGCGGAAGTCGTTAATCCCCTTATTACTGGTAAAGAAAAATGCGTGAAGCTATTGCTATTTCATACATAACTTCTGAAGAGCAACGATAGCTCAGGTTAGGTTAGATAAGGGTAGCAGTCAGAATCACTTAGACCGTTTTGGTCTATTGTGATACCACGGAGACTCTGCTTATGGGAGTCCCCACTGTCGAACACACTAGAGCTCAATATAAAGCTATTAATGCGTTGCAGTTCAACACAAGCAACGTCAAAAACTTCCCTGAACTCAAGACCGTCCATTGTGGCCATTCTCTTTCTTGCAAGTCTAGGACAGTGACATGGAAAATGGTCTAAACTATCCTCCTCATCGATATCCTGGCAGCTGCGGCAAACATAATTGTGTTCGACCTTAACCTTCGTGTAGTGTTCAGTTAGCACGAACACTAAAATATAGATTTGTTTCCTATTTTTTCAAATTAAAGAAGCTGTATTTTATCTATTTAGATGAGTCCACAACTGCCTTGTGATCACGCAATCGTTTCTTAAGACCCACCTTCTATTTGTTTCATCTCCTATCTTGCGCCTAAGTCTGAGTTTGCAAGAGAGTAGGGGTAAACTCACATATACCAAATCCGGTGGAACTTGTAAGGTGGTCCCAGTTCTAGCAAACTCATCAGCCCAAGAGTACCCCTGAAAGCCCTTACGCTCCGGAATCCAAATGATCCTAATATCAAACTGCTCTGCCACTTAATTTAGAGATGATCGGCAGTCCAGGACTGTTGTTGTTCTTAGAAGGGGATATTCAAGGGCTATAATAGCTGCTCGACCTATCAGTGTATATATTAAACAAAGTCGTTGAATCTGCAACTTCTTTTATAGCAAGGATCTCTCTACTTGGAAGACACTGCAATACAAAGCCCCTAAAATACTCCATAACCCTCATCTTCTTGTGTTTTGGAGGCGTTCATATAAAAATCAACACGTTTTCTTCTGCCTGGAGTTACAATCATCCACAATTCTCTGGATGGTATCCAAGTTTTAAAAAGATGTTCGTGTAGTAAAGCAGAGCAGGTTTGGTCAATCCTCCAAGCCCAAGCTTCTTCGTCAAGTATTCTAAAGTAGCCGGTGCCATTTCCGTTCCACAGAAATGTACAACGAAGACGGATTGCTTTGTACACATTTTTCTAAAATAAAACTCATTTGTTCAACCTTTTAAATTAAATTAAAATATCGCCAATTGAAAACTTTTTTATGTCCACTTAGACTGAGAAAATTCATTTTGTTTGCACTTCCAGTACAAACATTTAAGACAACAGCATTTCCAAAAAATAATTTTGGCAGCAAATTTAAGCAAAAATGCGGCCTAATGGATTTTTCTTAATCACTTCGTGGCAATGTTTTTTACTTGACGTAACCGCTGAGTTGAGAAATGAGCTTCGTCGCAGAAGAAAATTCTATTCGAAAAATCAGCATTGGTAAACTTTTCCCCTAGCAGCCAATCAGCATAATTGGTGGTGGTGAATTGCACCTAATATAAAAGGTCGTTGAAATCAGAATGCAAAATATGCAATAATGAGCTTTTAGATGAGCCCAATTGCTGAGAGAGAGTCGATAAATTAGGATTATGCGCCACACTTTCACTAACAGAAGCGATATTTACGGCAGTGTGCACTTTGCGATGATGCGCAGACCTGTACCTGGATTCAGTAACTTTTATTAGGATAATCGTATCGCTATAATAAATATAACAAAAATCTATCGACTTTGCTATTCAGTAACATATTTTAATGATATTCGCTGTCGGTTGGAGGAAAATAAAATAAAGTCGAGCTCAAAGTCATTGAGTTTTTCTTTATCATTCTTAGGGCTTTTTCGCTTATTTTTCCAGTTTCTATATAGCGATACCACATAATATTGAGTTTAATGGTGAGTAAGACAAAGCTGGAGATTATCGTTAGTAACAAATTACGGAATCACATTATCGTTACCGCAAATGAATAAATATGGCGATATATATTACGATTTTCGGTTCGAAAAAAGTTACAGAATCCAGGTACTGATCACATCTGTAACGCTTCCAAATTTAAATTTTTTTTATAATCTTGTAAATTCTTTGCACAGTAGCCCGCAAAGTGGCCACCACTTTTGAACCACCACTTTTAAAGCAAACTTTAACTATTTTTACGCGTTTTTAGATTGCTAAACGATTCGTATTTGTAAATGGCAAATGTTTTACAAAATAAATGACACTTCAAATGGCAGGTATTTAACAGCTGACAGCCCGGTCAGACCGATGGTTTTGAAACCACTAAATGGATAACCCTGTAGTTTAATCTTATACTAATAAGAAAAAATTTTGTAGTCGACTACACAAAACAAAGTATGTACATCAGAGAACTGTATGCGTTGATTCACTTTTGCACAAAACAAAGTATGTACATCAGAGAACTGTATGAGTTGATTCACTTTTGCTGTCCACTCGCATTTACAATACTATTGTTTTATTTCCTTAGCATCGTACTAATGACGTTGCTTGCAATGTTAACTCTCTAACAACTGACTGTCATTTACTAACACCTGTTTTTTAAGTACTGTTTGCAAAATTAAATAAAAACTTATTATTATTATTGTTGTTTGATTGTTTTGTATAATAATCAAATTACTCACAAAAGCACGTTGGAGTTAATAAAACAGTGCGTATATGTTTTCATACATTTTTGAAATAAATTCGAAGAACTTTTGAAAACCGTTTAAAAAACTTAACATAATGAATTCAAAAGTAAAAAGAATAAGTTTTTTCAAGAAGTATTCAAAACAGTCATACTAATTCACTGCTTTTATGAATCATACGAATAAACAGAACCTGCATATATTTATGAACAATATTCTTGTGAATATGAATCATGCATTAGCAACTTTAATTTTTTAATAGTAAGTACTACACGCAAAGAAAAAGTATGGTTGAGGTAACCATAATAAAACAGCAACATACCATGATTGAATTATATGGTTGCAGTCAAATCATATTATTGTCAATAGAAAAGCAAAGTTTAAATAATACTATTTTCTGAGAAACAATTAACTTTGTTATACCTGATCTTATTATTGTAAATAAGACAACACTATTGTTAGATGTGACTAAAATATATTTGATACTTACCATACCATGTTCTAGTATTCTAATAATATTGTTATGGTCATGTTCATAGTATTATTTTATGTAATAATAATATTTTGATAATTCTTCTAATATTTTAACCTCTTTTTATTATAATTTTCTCTGATTTTATTAAGCTTAAGGTCTCTTGATTTTGTTAATTTAATTTTCTATATATTTTTCGATATTTCGCCACTCCTTTGTGTGTCTTCGGCAGGAAATCCGAAATAAAAATAAATTAATATTGTTGAAAGAAAATGTATGTATGTATGTATGTATAGAAATGTATACTTACATATATGTGTATACACGAAATACAGACATATCTGTATAAAGAGATATACATACATACATACATATGTACATATTATTTTTATTTATCTACCCTTTTGTTTATACTTTTTTTATTTATTTAACACCACGCGTGCACTACCGATAGCTTACAAATGAAACACTGAACTGACAGAAGATGTTTCTGAAAAAGATTTTTTTTTAAACTTAACATAGTATGGTTTTGGATAAGATTATATTGTTATTTACATCATATTATTTTTACACAATAATACAAATTATATTGTAGTCATAAATGTTTAACAAAACTATATTGTTCAACTCTAACCATATCGCACTTTCTATGAATATAATAATGTAATTATTAAATTCAAACATTACTGTGTTTATCGTAACGAAAGTAATGTTTAAAATAACAATAGCTAGTTTTCAACGACCACACATTTGTTTCAGAGAACATAATATTGTTTTCTCAACCATTTTACAACCATATCGTTTCTTTGCGTGTAGATAAATAACTATTAATTTTTCAAAAAGACAAACTTATGGCATTTGTTTCGTAATCATGCAGATCTCTAATGTACATACATAATCATGCATGTTTTCATATGTACGTGTGTTTGTATGTATGTTCGCAATATTGTACAGGGTGTTTTTTTTAGAGGTATAGAACTTCGAATTGAAATAAAACACAAGAAAATCGTTTTAATGTCCATCAATTTTTCTTTATTGGAAGGATAATTTTATGCCATTAATGTTTAAATATGATTTCGGGCATGTGGCCGCCGCGGCTGGCTCGAATAAAGCCAATTCTAGAGGTCCAATTTTCAACCACTTTTTCGAGCATATGGGGCCGTATGTTGGCAATAACGCCACGAATGTTGGCTTCCAAGTCCCCTAACGTTTCTGGTTTGTTGGCGTAGACGAGCGACTTCACATATCCCCAAAGAAAATAATCCAATGGTGTCAAATCACACGATCTTGGTGGCCAATTGACAGGTCCATTCCGCGAAATTATGCGCTCATCGAATGTTTCCTTCAATAAATCGATTGTGACGTGCGCTGTGTGGCATGTAGCGCCGTCTTGTTGGAACCACAACTCATCTACATTCAAAATCTTCAAAATCTTCCATAAAGTTGATGGACAAAGCTCCAATTGCTGTGCACGATGGCGAATCGATTCATTCGGGTCCTCTTCAACACTTTGCTCTTTGCGCACTGTTCGACGTCTCTGCGGATGCGTATTATCACATAGAGTAAACGTAGTGCGAAAACGATCCATGGTTAACCGAATTAATTGCTCTGATGGACGATTATGTCGACCATAAAATGGACGGAGCTTGCGGTAAACTTCGCGAACTGAACCATTATTTTCGAAATAAATTTGCACGATTTGCAAGCGTTGTTCTTTTGTCAACCTGTTCATGATGAAATGGCAAACCAAACTAAATATTAATCACTTGACAGCTGACAAAATGGCCGCCAGTTAAAAAAGTGATGCCAACTTAAAGTTCTATACCTCAATAAAAAACACCCATTATTACAAAATAATTTTGGTTTTGTTGCTTAGCCTTGCAATGATATGGGTTTGCATTTTACTATTTTGAAATAAAGTTAAAAAAAAAAACAAATACGAGTAACTACAATACATAAATATGTGTGCACTACAACAGAAAATTTAATAAAAACGAAAAAATAAACAAAAATGTATCGTACCCGAGTATTTGCATGCGGTGAAAAGACACGTGAAACAGAATTATAAATGGATTTAACCAAACCCCCCTCCAACGTCAAAATGCCAAGTGGTTGGTTATCCATAGTGAACGTTGTTGCTGCTGATAATGATGTTGCACTTGTTCCTGCGGTTCCAACACCGCTCTTACCAACTTGTGGTATTTTATAGAAGAGCAAACAAACTTCATCATTCGGTATGCGATGATGAAATTTAATTTTATCTTCTTGTTTATCATGCACAGCTGAGATTACAGTTATTTCATCATTTTCTAAAAATTCAACTATTGCTGCCGTCTGTTCATCCACAGCAATTTCACTTTGCGATTGCACAGCAAAATATTCCGCTAATTTGCGAAAATTTAATAAAGAAAGCAAACAATTAGGTCATGTCAATTAGATACGAGTATTTTACAAGAAGAACACGATTTTTGGGCAAATTTATTTTTTCTTACCCGATGTATTTATCATAAATTTTATTTTATTCGACATTATGTTTGCTTATTGATCCAAATAAAGTCGATAGTTGCAAAGTTGTGAAAAATTTAAGTTTTTTATTTTTATTATATTAAATTCACTTTTTCGTCATTGTCCTTTGAGCTGTTGTTTTAAATGTGTCCCATGTGTTGGCTTTTATTTGTTATGTCCTTCCTGGCTGGCTTCGTGAATAGTTAGTTAGTTACGTTTCCCATGGCAACACTTTGTTACCATGGTTAATACGGTTGTCTGGGTTTCACTCACCTGTTCGCTTGTTATTCCTGTTGTTTTTATTTGTCCGGTCGCTTACCGTTTTATTTTTATTGCTGCTGTTCAACAACATCCACCAACAACACGAGTGTCACGTGCTAAAATGCCTTTTGAGTGGTTGTTTAAATTTAATTGTTTTTGTTTTTACATGATATTTTATTATTTATTTTGTTGTTGTTATTATTCCCAATGTATGTAATGCAGCACTTAATTCTATTTGTAAAGTATAACACTAACGTTTTTCAAATACTAAAGCTTGTAAATGTTTTTCAATGGAAACTAACTAGCAGCAGATTTTAATTTTTAAGGTTGGCAGGCTTATGTTTGTAATTAATGGGCAACTAACTCCTGGGAAACTAATAAATAATTTGGGGAAAATTTAGTTTGAGGTCATGAAGTGTGTGTGGTTGGTGGTGGTACAGTATGGCCTTTTTGGAATCTTTAAAAATAAAATTAATTTTTTTTAGAAATAATATGTATCATTTATTTCATTTATTTCTATTTACCTCAAATAACTGAGTTTTATTTAAATTTAAAATAAAATATCAGAAACTGACCCCCTTATGCAAAAACGATTGTTAAACTTAAAGTTGGTTTAACAAACGAATTTTGTATGGCAAAACCGGTTTTAAAGCATGCTTTAACTTTAACAATCGTTTTTGCATAAGGGCATGATTGTTTTGTCACTGTAATATTCGAATACTAAAGAATCGTCACATCTGTGAACGTACAACTTGTCACGTAAAAACGCCATTTTTGGATTATGCCATACGTGAACGTACTGAAATCCCATTGAGCTTATACGATTGACGTATCACTTAATTCGCTTTCGTACGATTGTCGATACGATCACGGACATGACGATTTGAGTCCTGGATTCACTCATGTTTTCCGGGCAAAATTTTTTTTACTGTAACTTTTCTGCAGCATGATTCACTCATTGCGAACATTTTTTTCGGAAAATCAAAGCTGTCATATGTAAACAAAATCTATTAATTTTTCAAGGTGGTAGTACTGCATCGATTGTTTATACTTTGCCTTATTTTATTGGCGTAACATTTTAAAATTAATATGAATATGCTATTTTATTAAAAAAACAACAACTGTCACTCAGAATTTAATTTCGCAAACACAAAATGACTATGTAAGATTTTAAACACGATGGCCCAACTGAATACAATTTTGTGTGAAAAAATTTTAGTTAACGACAGCTTAGTTCTAGTTTGTTCGGATAAAATATACAATTTAACCAGTGAACTGCATGCCATACCACAATTTTGGACAAGGAAATCACACATGTGTTTATGCTCTTTCATTTAGTCGTGACTGAGAAAGCGACGAATGAAGTTGTGCACGCATGTAAGAATTTTTGTCTGGTTTTTGCCTTATTTGTTTTGAGCACACGGAACGAAACTAAAGTTCAAATTTAATAAATTTGTACAGCAAAAAAAAAAAATAAAAATAATAATAATAATTATGGAAGCTAAGAAATATTTCATGATAAAAATGCTTTTTATGCTATAAAAGAACAGGAAAGAAAGCTTAAAAAGACATTTTAATAGTTTTTACAGAGCTGTAAGTAAATTTGATTTGGAATTTATATACTAGATTGTTGAATGGACTATTAGATTTTTAACTTTTTGTATAAAATTTTTATTTAATTGCTTATTTAAAAAAAATATTCAAACAATTAATAACCACAGCATGTGTTTTAAATTATACAACTTTATTTTAATTAAATTTTTCTCACCAATACATAATTATTTTCTTTTGCGGATCATTGAATTAAACCAATTCCAGCTGAGAGTTGTTCGTAAAAAATATTTTCTCTCTCTCTCTCAAGAAGAGAGACGTCAAACTACATAAAGCAAAATTTAACAGCCAATAGTGACTTGCAACTTGCTGAAAATCAGAATAATTATGATAGGCATAGGATACTAACTAAATCGCATAGAATTTGGTGACAATTGATCCAAACGTGTTACCAGAAGTACACTCAGCGAAAAGCTGCAATTTAAAAATAAGAACGCGCCACATTAATTTAATAATTTTCAATACAATAGAACATGAAATATGTTTAACTGAAAAAAAAAATTACTTTTGGTTAATTTTTTAACCAAATTTTTCTTTTCAATTTCCAACCCTGGAACCATAATTTAAATTTTTCTGGTTTTAATACGAGTAAGAAATAAATTAGTTCTTTCTAAAATATAGAATATATTTAATTACCAAAGAAATTACTCGATTTACTTAATTAGTTTTATATATAAAAAAGTGTACTTTTCCCAACCCTGGAATCATACTTTTAGAGTTTTTTGGTTCCTTATACCAATCTTGTTCTTTAAGTGAACAAAGAAAAACAGAAATAAGAAAAATGCTAGTTTTATTTACTTACTTTAATATCAAAAAAAAAATTAAATTTTCCAGCTGTGGTTCTTATTTTTTTTTCTATACTCAAATTTTTTTTCCAAAAAAAAATATATATAAATTAAAATATAAATAAAAGAATATTAGACCTAGTTAATTTTATATATCACAAAAAGTGTAAGTTTCCCAACCCTGGAATCATGATTTTCAAATTTTTCTGATTTCTTACACCAATCTTTTAAGAATGTAAGATATTTTAAATTTATAGATAAATAGGGAAAATTAGTTTTAGTAGATTATTTTTATATAACAAAAAAGTTAAAGTTCCCAACCCTGGAAACGTCTTTTTTATTTTTGTTATATTATTAATATAAATTTTATTCGTACTGAAATATAAAATAAGTTTTTTTTTTTAACAAAAAAACCAAAAAGTTTGTGTTATCTAGTTACGTTTATATGGCAAAATCAAGTTTAAGTTCTGAAACCATCTGCTCGATTTCGCCAATTTTCAATATCAACATATTTTTGACCATTTCAGCAAACAAAAAGAAAAAAATAATTTTACCTATTTTCTGATTTTTTATACGAATCTAGTTGTCTAATGTATGTTAAATGAACAAAGAAAAAAGGAATTTAAAAAAATGTTTTATTTAGTTACTTTAATATCCAGCAAAAAAGTTAAAAGTTTCCAGCTCTGGAGCTGTGGTTTTTATTTTTATAATTTTCTACACCAAATTTTTCTTTCCAAAACGTAAAATATATATAATTTATAAGGAAAAAGAAAAAAAAATTAATTAGACCTAGTTAGTTTTATATATCACAAAAAGTGTAAGTTCCCAACCCTGGAATCATCCTTTTTATTTTTCTGATCTCTTACACCTATCTCTTTCTTTTAAGAATATAAGATATGTTTAATTTATAGAAAAAAAGGAGAAATTAGTTTTAGTAAGTTACTTTTATATAACAAAAAAAGTTAAAGCTTTTCAACCCTGCAAACGTCTTTTTAATTTTTTTATTTTTTCCAAATTTGAAATACCTGAAGTATAAAATAAGTTTATTTATTAAAAAAAATAAAAATTAGTTTTCGGTAGTTACTTCTATAAAGTTTAAGTTTTCCAGCTCTGCAATCGTCGGCTCGATTTTGTTGATTTTCAATACCAATCTAATTTGGACAATTTCTGACACACCAGTCCAAGAACGAGATCTCTATCTTTTCTGGGAGCTTCGGAAAACCGTACAGACAGACGGACAGATGGACATCGCTTATTCGTGTTCCCTATGCATAAGGATCCAGAATATATGCATAGAGGCATCATCGATTAAACATTGGAAGATTTATAAGCGAGAGTTAAGCATGAAATGTATAATATCACTTTACAAGTAACAATCAGGATATTCGTTTAGGAGTTATATATTAAACATCATTGTCTATTAAACAGCTCCTGGTTAGCTGGGAAAGAGCATACACACAACGTACATATGTGTGTGTGTATGTACATGAATGCCGTTTGTATACGCGCCCATGCGTGGGAAGAACCAAGCATCACCAATTCTTTCATCACGAAGTATTTCCTTCTTTACTTCTATAGCATAGCCACTCAAAATTTCATTTGCAAGCCCATGGGCTTGCGCAGTCGACGTTTTGGTGACACACGTATACTTCGTACAAAGTATGTGTGATGTTGTGTGTTTGGCTGTTTCGTCAGCTACTTCGGACAAAGTGTGTGATGATGATGAATCGAACTGCAAAAAGAACAACAAACACACATAAAAAGTACAAAGAACATACACATGCGCACAAAAGCGCTCAGTCATGTTTGGTGGGATCTGTTCTATAGATACAATAACTGAAACAAATGTCTTGCAAGTAGTGTTTGAAGAATCCTTTATGTCTTGAAAGTTCTTTTAAATGACCTTATGCAGGGCTCTAATATGAAATCCGGTTTTTTACAACTAATGCCGGCCATACACTACACAAGTTCACTGCACAAGTCTAGCACTGTACAGTGCGTTTGTATGGTGTATGGGGTGGTTGTACCAGTTAGGCAGTGAACTGAGTAAATATCAAAATGATTTTGATATTTGCTCAAGTTTGAAAACTGTGCAGTGAAGTTGTGTAGCGTATGTTGCAAACGCTCAGTTGTGTAGTGATTTTTTAAGAGTTAACAACAAGAAATGAGCGCAGAACAAATATTCTGGATAGATTTCCTAGAATTATACAAAGAATCACCAGCATTATGGCGAATTAAAATAAAAACTGCACAGTTTACTTGTATAGTATGGCTGGCATAACTAAAGATTTTGGATATGTTTGGAAAGATTGTTCTTGTACTCGACAATACTCATTCCATTAACGACATCATCGTCTTCGTTCCAATTGATGATCAGTTGATGAACGGCTTAATAACGTTTTGCCGAAAAGTTTTATTGTGTGGAAAATGAAGTCACTTATCATAGTATTGAAGTCAAACTACATCAGCACAATAACAGTTTTGCTAACAGTGTTTATGTATGTATGTATAGTATACTCGTACATCGTATACATATGTAGTATTGTTTTATACTAGAATATGCGATAAAAACTATTTTTAACCCCAGACCAAAACAAGGGGTGTTATAAGTTTGTAGTGTGTGTCTGTGTATCTGTGTGTCTGTCCGTGACCACGTACAGCCTAAACGGCTGGACCGATTTTGATTTAGTTTTCTATGTTTGAAAGGTGACTTGATCGAGATGGTTCTAGACCATGTTTGAAGAAAATCACTTTATCCGTTTAGAAGATGTCACATCTTTTCTAGATATATCAGGGGTTTTAAAAATTTTTAATTTTTGTTATTTAACATGTGATTTTTGCTTTATATTTACAAAAATTTAATTTCACTTAATACAAAACTTAGAATTACAAAACAATTTTATTACTAGTAATTTAATTCAATTAACCTTAATTACTTGTTGTCATGTACAAAGTAATTTTTGCTATCATATATTTTATATAATTTGAAGTTACTGCAAGTTAATGAAAATTTAACTTTTTTTGTTTTTGCTGCATAGTAGCAATTTGATTTATTACACGAAATTAAATTACAAAAATATAAATATTTTAAATAGACCCTAAATGATGTCAGTGATGGCGACAGTAGTGATAATATCCATATTAACTTTATATATGCATCTATACATATATGTGTGCGTGCGTGCATGTATGCAAATATGCATATGTATGTGTGTGAATATATTTAAATAAATGGCATTAAAGTCACGTTTCAAACTGACCAAAAATTGTGTTAGCTGTTCCAGAATATCATTTTATTTTTTTAATTTATTGATACCACGTTTAAAAAGAAACTTTGAAAATGCTTGCTCACTTGCTAAAGTTTACCTAACATTTATGGTTTATGGTTTACCTATTGGATTTTACTCTTTATCTTGGTTTTCTATTGCAATATGCTAAAAACCCTTAATAGGGGATATGGTGTAGCATTAGAGTTTTTTTCTTTTTGTTATTGGTTTCAAAATACATTTATTGAAAAATGTTAACTTTATTTTTCCCAGGTACACTGCAAATTTAGTTTAAATTCCCACATACAACTTTTATATAGTATTTTTGTTATGCTTCTTTTTTAAGCCCCGACCAAAAAAAAGGGTGTTATAAATTTGTAGTGTGTGTATGTGTATCTGTGTATCTGTGTGTCTGTCCGTGTTCACGTAGATGGTTCTTAACCATGTTTGAAGAAAATCGGTGCAGCCGCTTAGAAGATGTCACATCTTTTCTAGATATATCGGGGGTATTTAAAATTTTTAATGTTTGTTATTTCATTAAAAATTTTTTCAGTTCTTTCAAATCGTTTTTACAGCATTTTTACTATAATTTAAAATCATTAAATAAATTTGTTTTTAGCTAGTTAAAGTATATAAGGCTGCATTTTTACTCGGTTAAGACGAATTAAATGCACATTATCTGTGAGTATTCCTTAACCAAATATTTGATGTCATATTCAATTTGTAAGTTTTTGCAAAAGTCCTTATAAGGCATTCAAAGCCTTTGGGCGAGAGTGAGCGATAGTTGCAGCTTTAAAGGTTATCAGTTAAGATCTAGGAGGGCTTATCGCCAAACGTGTTCTTTTTACATTGCTTTGCCAAATTTTTCTGGTCTCATTGCAGATGAACTCTTTCTCCCAACGCTTATTCACACTTTGTTGAAGCTTTTGTAAGATTGTCTCCTTCCATTCTTTCTTTAAGGAAGATTACAATATCGAAGACCATTTCAACTGTTGCTTGGGTGTTGGAGACTTAGAAGGAACATGCTTCCTATTTGCCATAAATGTTGCCAAGTCCAAAAACATAGAGACTCTGGCGTATGTCTTGCTTTCTCTTCCAAAGGCATTCGGCATTCTTGGGCAGCTTTTGGTCTGGTGTACACTTTTTGTGCGGATATTTAGTGAGAGCAACTGAGCGAAAAAAGTATAGATATCTGTACCAGATATCAAACCATACTAAACTTGCTGGGCGGCTTGCTTAACAGCCAATCTTAGTAGTTAATAGACAACAAACTTAAAATTATAATCCTTATTATAGTTTCGTATAACACACTTAATTTTTATAGATGAAACTGAATTTACAAAATTGTTTATAGATAAATGCAAAATGTAGTAATTAACAAAAAATTCAAAATCGAGTTTTTGATTTATTAATATAAATGCCATTAAACTACACGTCTTGACAAAAAATTTTACTTCTTTTATCAAAAAGAATGCTCTTATTAACAAAAAGAAACAAAGGAAGGTGTCTTAAGGCACCCGGTTAGAGCTATGCTGCTTAGCTACATATGTATATATAACAAATTTCATGTGGAAAATAAAAATACAATAAAATTATATTATATGATGATGTCAAATACGCCGCAAATATTCCAAAACTGTTCTATTATTTATTTGTGGCTGCTAGCCGGTTTAAAGCTGACCGGCTTCGTTTCTCTGGATTGTGCTCATGTGCAAAAACAATGCAGAAATAAATTGAGCAATCGGTAATATTGTTTTTATTTTGTTTCACTTACTTCAAAGAACGAAAAAACAAAATCAAATATTTCGTTTAGCTTATTTTCGTATTCCGCTTTTAAGCCTTAGTCGTCCAAAGTGGCACCAGAGTGCCAAACATCAATCGGTTTCTTATACAAATGAACACATATGTGACAGCGATAGAGAAAGGGACCTAAGGGTAAAAAAAATAAATTTTCACTATATTTTTTTGATGTGGACAACATCTGAGCATCGAATGAGACCGATCCCATGCCCCAAAAGTGTTCCCTCCCAGAGATATGCACGTTTTATGAAATTGAAGTCGACGATTCTAAGGTTATGTGAAAAAATTGTCGTACTAACGAGAGTGATATTCACGATTTAAAAGAATTATAAATGAGTATTTATTATAATTCACAATAAATAATTTCAGAAAATAAACCTGGATTCGAAAAAACGCGAGCAAAATTGATATCAAACTCATGGAAACAGCGCTCTAGGTAGAAAATAGTAAAAACCAACTACACAAAATAAGAGATAGGGATGACCTACGCGCGTTTTCAAGCTTGACCAATACGTTCCTGACGTCATGAGATGTGTCGCTTTCAAATGAGATCAATATTAACACGCTTAGTGATGGTACAGCAAAGATACACGTATTTAAATCTTTAAAATGGCTCTCCTGGACAAAACCGGTTTTTACCCTTAGGTCCCTTTCTATTTTGCGCGTCACATATACGCGCATACATTTCGCTCGGTAGTCAGCTTTGTTTTAAGTACAAAGAAATCAAAACGAAAATAAATTTATAACTGTAATAGTGTCGATTATTTTTGTTACGAAAATCACGTCCTAACTCCATTATCTCGCCATAAAGAGCATAGCTCTAAAAGCAATGGGACGTAATTGCAAGTGTGCTTAGATTTTTTTTTAGTTTTTCTCTGCTTCTCCTGTAAAGTTCTATTTTTTGTTAGTTATGCCTTTTTGCATTTAAGCTAAAGATATACTCATGTATGTAAGATTATAATTTTTAAAATATAATTTATTACAATAAGTGTAGACAGTTTATTTCTTCAGGTTCAAGGTGTCTGGGATGTCTGTTCTGGTACTGAAATTTTTTTTTTATCTACCATGGGTCTGATTTTACCGATTGTTGTTTATTCAGTTCTAGCAATGCTCGAATTAAGCCAAATTGAAAAAGAATGCAAAATAAAACTAAAGAATTAACACAAGTTTCAAAAAGTACTGTAAAAGCTTTAAGTAGTAAAAATTTTCCTTACAACAACTCCGATGAGTTCTGCTTTCGATGGCTAGATGACGTATATCTTATTATGCCGAATATGACTGTCCTAGATACAAATATATGACAAACTGAATAGTAAGCCTGTATGTGCTTGTTTTCAAATATAGTGAAGTGAATAATAAAAATGCATTTAAACTATAGAAAAAAACAATTTCTTGCCCACATATAAAGAGACATTTGCTCAGTGGTCTTCCATGAAGCATGTCATATGACAAATATTACTTTCTCGCTTGAAATATTATGTTACAAAAAAAATTTAAAGCGAAGGTTCTAAAAAGTAATATTAAAACAGAGAGTGATATTAAAAAAAAATAAAGTCATAAGAATTACTATTGTATGTGTATTATGCACTTAGTAATGTTTAAGGGACAGACAGGGTTTTTCATTCTTGGCAGCAAAGGAAGAGAAACCGGCCTTTATTATTTATTATGACCTTTTTCACAATGTACAATTAAGAACTGACAGGGACTTTAACGGTAAGTTTTGTATGAAAAACTTATAGTTAAGGTTCACGTTAACTCTTAATCATACATTGTAAAAAGGGACGTTAGTAGTACAAATACTTTCTCTAACAAATCAAACTAAAATTATAAATTATAAAATTATAATTCTAACATTAATTCGCTCTAGAAATTATAGGTCTAAAATTGCAGATTAAGGACTACTGCTCAGCCTAATACCGATTTTTTGGAAACCCTTAATGCGACTAACAAGTTTTGTGACCATTTACCTTTTTTATTTCATTGTTTTAGTGAAATTATTTCATTGTTTTAATGAAATTATTTCGTTGTTGCGATGAAGTTATTTCATTGCATTAATGAGACTGTTTAATACATTTGACAAAGTCTTGATTAAAATAATTTCAACGGAACTTAATGAATTTTTTCATTGTTTTAATGTTGAAATTCATAGAATTTATGGAGAAAATACTTTCAGTCTTTCTATTTTATTTCAGTGTATTCCATTGCTACCGTTTTTTATTTTTAACATCTATTGAAAAATAAAATAAAAACTATCACTTCAGACTAGTGTGACCAAATATTTCCTATAATTAATTAATCGAATATTAAATTGGAGGCTCACACATTTTTATTACATATATTATTAATTGTGCTTAATTTTTTATTGCTGGAAAATATTAAGTATTTAAAATGCATAGTAATAATTTAAATAAATTTTTCAAATTTTTAATGTGACTGGTGTGACCGAAAATTTTAATATTCCAATTAATATCAACAAAACTCTTATTATTTATTATTTATTATTTATAATTTTTTTTGATGTTATTAGCTCATTTATTTAAAAATTTAAAAATTAAATAGTTTTATGATAATTTTTGGAATCTCTCGGACCGAATCAATTCAATATCTTACGATGGCTAAATGAGCTCAAAATCTTTCGAAAGCGGCAATTTTGCTTCTGATCCGTTGATCCCTTCCTAAGTTATGAGATGCTTATATACATCCATGAGGGTGGCCTTGGCTGAAGTAGTTAGCGCATTGACTACAAAACAGAAGGTCCTGGGTTCAATCCCGGTGTCCGGCAGTCATTAAATAACAACACCACGCATTTTTCTGATGTGCATTAGTGTCCCTTTGTATCAGTTGTTGTGGTAAAAGTTCTAGAGATGTAGGTACTGGTCAGTAAAATACACCGGCCTCAGAGGATAAATAATCCTAATGTAACATCAGAGCGACCTCCTTCGTCAGTATTGTGTAGCAGTGTCGTTGGCTAAGTAAAATAACCAATAAACTGGCTACTAAACACAGTTTCACACAGTTTAATACGCATAATTGACACCAGAGGCGCTTCAACACTGCATTATTAAAAACGGACAAAAAAAAAAACAGAGTTGTGAAAAAAGAATGAAGCTTTCCTGTGTCTCTTCCTTCAACACTTGTCTTCTCTGTCACGATCTCTTCCCTCTCTCACTATCTTCTCTACAACTCACAGGTAGCAAACAAAAATCATTGTATTGGACCCAAGTGAGCTGGACTCTAAACTTCACCCTTCCTTTTTAGCAGACTGCTAACCCAACCTTACCTAACCTGCATACATCCATATATACATGTACACACATATACACACACAAGCATAAACATACGGAAATCATCGCGAAAATAGTCAGAATTTTCTCCCAGACACGCGAAGCATCGAAATACGATAAAAACTCGATTTTCGAAAAGTGGGCTAAATTCACTAACTTTCTATAGCGCACAGTTAAGAACAGAAAATCTTTTAGTTCTTCAGGAAAAATTTAATTTAATTTCAGCCAGAAAGTGAATTCAAAAGTTTAATAAAAATTTTCTATAACAAATGTGCTGTGAAAACGAATATACCGGCCTAAATGCAACCATATATTATTTTAACAATTAAAACAATAACAGCATGGCACTCAGTTAATTACACTTCAATATTTAAAAGTGTCATTAAAAAAACACAATTTATTTTCCTCCCCATAGTGTATTAAGTATTAATAATAATTTTGTTTAATTAATTAAAATACATCACACATAAGTAGTTGGTTGTCAGAATTTAATTAGTTTAACGTTAAAAATACACTCAACTCTGCACACAAAATTGTTGAAATTCATTATAACAAAAAAAATTAAATAAAATAAAATAAGAATTAAAAATATTTCGGATTTTATTGACTGCATTGTTAATGAAATTTTAAAATTGCAATAATATTATTAGATTGCGGGTTAATGTTTTTTTAGTCATAAAATAAAAGTTTTTATTCCATTTTACCGCAGGTCAAAAGCCATTCAAAAATTTGCAATATTTTATTGTTTCACTGTAAGAGTGCGGGTAGTTGTTGTTCCATTGGGTGAAATCAAAAGTTGATGTTATTGTTTTTTTTTTTGAATGCCAAAAATTACGTTTTTGTGTAAAGTTTTTAATAATTATTGCATTTGTGTGTGTGTGTTTAATTATTTATATTGAAAATGAATAAAATAGTCTGGGTCAATATTTTAAAAACTTTATAACATTGAGAGAAAATGAATGGCATATATTTTGTTTTTAAATTATTGATGGCTACTAGAACGTAAATTGACTTTAAAACAAAAAAAAAAAAAAGAAATGCTTTACAAAAATAATATGGTCGTTGGCTTGATTTCCCAAAACTGTTAACTGAGAAATAAACTGAATTTATTTTCAAAGTAAAAAGTTGTGCAGTGTGTCAATTTTTTATTTACATATAACTTTCATTTATATTTTGATAATCTCTTTCAAAGACTGAAATTGCTTGCCAGTTTATATAAAATGTTGTTATGCGGAGGCAAAAGCTCGATATTGAACAACAGACCCTTGAAAACTGCTCTTGTTATATACAAGTATTTAGAATTGTGATGCAGAAATGGTTGTGATTCCATTCCTCTTAGAGTGCACCTGTTAGAGCTATGCTCTTTATGCCACGACACAGGAGCTGGGACCTGATTTTCGTAACAAAAATAATCGAGACTATTACAGTTATTGAAAAGCACTAACGTAAGTTAATGTTAATAGCAAATAAAAAAGAAAAGCACAAAAAAATATTTTTTATAAATAAAAACTAACAGCCTTATTTATGAAACTTATGAAGACTTTATAAAGGAGTTTTTAAAAGAAATTTTCATTAAAAAATTTTTTTCAAAAGTCTGTATAAAGCCTTAATAACTTTTATAAATAAGGCCGTAAGAATGTACATTTGAATATATAAAACATTTTGTATAACTGAATAGAAATATGCATGTAAAGGGTGTTTTTTTAGAGTGTCACAGCTTTGAGTTGGCATCACTGCTTTATTTAGTCACCCATTCAACAGCTAATAGTTGCTATTTGTTTAGTTTGCTTTGAGATTTCATTATGAATCGAATTACACCTGAGCAAGGCGTGCAAATTGTTAAAATTTTGAAAATTTTAAAAAATTAAAAAATTTTATTTCCCGATGAAGCCCATTTCCGGTTGAATGGTTATGTGAATAAGCAGAATTCTCGCATTTCAAGCGAGGAGAATCTACAAGCTTTTGTCGAAACACCATTACATCCACAGAAAATTAATGTTTGGTGTGATTTATGGGCTGGCGGAGTCATTGGGCCATATGTCTTCAAAAACGATGATGGTCAGAATGTTACTGGCAATGGTGAACGGTATAGGAACATGATTAGAAATTTGTTCATACCTTAATTACGTGGCATTAATCTTGCTGATATGTGGTTCCAACAGGATGGAGCCACATGGCACACAGCAGGCGCTACAATTGATTTTATCAAAGAAAATTTTGATGAAAAAATAATTTTATGTAATGGCCCAATTAATTGGCCACCAAGATCCTGTGATTTAACCCTATTGGAAAATTTTTTGAAAATTGGTATTCCAGATTGCGTCATCTATGTTCCAGCCGTGGCGGTCACATGGCAGAAATCATATTTAAACATTAATTTCATAAAATTTTCTTTCCATTAAAGCCCGTTTCAGTGATATTAAAAATATATTTCCTAGTGTTATTATGATTTAAACTTGTGTCAGTCTATAAAAAACACACTTTGCATATACATACATATATCGTTAATATAGAAAGTTAACTCATTATTTTTTTTTAAGTTCTCAAAGTATTTTTAAAAGCTATTATTTTCGTCTACAAATATTTTATCATCCAAGTTTTGTGGATCTTCATTATTCATATATATTGGGCCGTAAACTGCCTTCAAATTAAATTTTGATTTTTTTAATGTTTCATTTAATGAAATTTTTCTGCAGGCACTAGAAGATAAAATATAATCGGTACTGCCAGAATTAAGTCCGTACAGAATCAAATTAACAGAGTTCAAAGACAATCGGTTTTTGATTTGTGACTTACATGAGTTGGCTGAACAAAATATTATTTCCACCTCATAATTTTTGTACGGTAAACTTAAAATTCTTAGTACAACATTAGACAAATCTGAAAATGGATTTTCTTCAATTGAATCCTCAAACTTGCACTAACGCTCAAAATTTGCAGTTTTGAGTCATCAAAAATCATTAAAAATACTGCAAAAAGCACCAAGTTGGCATCGCTGGAAATGTTCTGAAATATTTGCATATATATATATTATACATATTTAAATCGATGTCAATAGAAAAGAAACATTAAAGAAGAACAGAACAGAATATAACAGAACAGAACAGAATAGAACAGAACAGAACAGAACAGAACAGAGCATGACATAGCAGAACAGAACAGAACTGAACAGAGCAGAGCAGAGCAGAACATAACAGAACAGAATAGAACAGGACTGAACAGAACA
This sequence comes from Tachina lurida, assembly GCA_944452675.1. Classification (NCBI taxonomy): domain Eukaryota; kingdom Metazoa; phylum Arthropoda; class Insecta; order Diptera; family Tachinidae; genus Tachina; species Tachina lurida. Next base: position 130,308,520 of record OX101753.1, on the reverse strand, counting down.
GAAAAGAACAGAACAGAACAGAACAGAACAGAACAGAACAGAACAGAACAGAATAGAACAGGACAGAACAGAACAGAAAAGAACAGAACAGAACAGAACAGAACAGAACAGAACAGAACAGAACAGAACAGAACAGAACAGAACAGAACAGAACAGAACAGAACAGAACAGAACAAAACAGAACAAAACAGAACAGAACAGATCAGAACAGAATATAACAGAACAGAACAGAACAGAATATAACAGAATATAACAGAACAGAATAGAACCAGAACAGAACAGAGCATGACATAGCAGAACAGAACAGAACAGAACTGAACAGAGCAGAGCAGAGCAGAACATAACAGAACAGAATAGAACAGAACAGAACAGAACAGAACAGAACAGAACAGAACAGAACAGAACAGAACAGAACAGAACAGAACAGAACAGAACAGAACAGAACAGAACAGAACAGAATAGAACAGAACAGAACAGAACATAACAGAACAGAACAGAATAGAATAGAATAGAACAGAACAGAACTGAACAGAACAGAACAGAACAGAACAGAACAGAACAGAACAGAAAAGAACAGAACAGAACAGGTACTGAGTGAGCAGGATAGTCGCAATTAACTTCTGTCTGGTGACATTTCTGTGCACCTTGGCGTCAATGATAACGAACCAAATTAACCACAAAGCATGTGACATCTGCAAAATGCCATATCAAGCTGTTTCTACGATATCTCTCAGAGAAATACACAATAAAATCACACAATTCAAGTAAGGATTGCACAACCTGTACGTACGTTAGAATACTTATTTTTGAATACTACATATATTGAGAAGGTCCCATATACATACATACATATCATATCATAATTATCGTTTTCAATAAGCTTAAATATAAAATTTTTTATTGTATCCTTAAACATGTACATTCCTGTCTGTGATGCGGTTATTTTACCAAAAATTTCATTCAATTTTACACCAGCATATGAAAATATATATTTACTAATTTTTTTGTTTCAGTTTTAATTTCCAAGCATTTTATTTGTAGCTGCGGTTTCTTAATAAAACAAAAATATAAAAAAAAATCTCATACCATGTGCTGCTGTTGCTGTTAAGTAAAATGATGACTGTTTATAAATCAAAATATTCTAAAATGTGGAATAAAGTTTTTGTTGTGAGTCTGCCATTGTCATGTGCAAATGTATCGTGTGTTAAAATAAAAATATATAAAAAATGGTACACATTTATATGAGTGACATATGCCCGTAAACATACATTTTTATGTATGCAGTCGCACATTTAAACTACAAAACGTTTAAAAAAAAAAATAAAATTTCAAAACTAACATTATATTCAAATATATAAAATATTTTAGTATACCAGTCCATGCACATTAACAAATATTTTTCTACAGTGGCAAGCAAAATACTTTAAAAAGTATGACAACAGTAATTTGATTTCATATTCCTGCAAAATTAGAAACTACTTTATGGCATATCCTAATCTATATTTCCAGCGAAGTTGTTTTCCGCCCTATTTTTCAAATTGTTTAGAAATTGTTAAAATTTACTCGATAGCAGCATCGAAAATGCTGCTACTACTTTAATGTTTTCTATGTCCCTAAATTTAATTAAGTCCTTGATTGATTGAATTATTTTCGTTATTATACAAAATTAGAAGTTTTTTAATCAACTTTTTTTTTATTGAATTTTAAATAATATTCATTTAATATATTAATTGATTAAATTATTTGGTTAATTAGCACAAAATACGCTGTAACGTTTGTTGAAACATTGCACATCGTTATTTTTAGACATTTAGTAAATCTCAATTACATTTTGGAAATTTTTAATATTCTTTAATAATAATTAATATTTTTAACTTTCTAAGCATCCTGTAAACATCCTGCATTAAAACCATTAAAATACACTTAATAAGGTTTTTGTACAATATTCAATCAAGCTGCATAATTAATTTTTTTATAGCTATGCTATTTATGGCGCGATACAGGAGTTGGGACGTGGTTTTCACAACAAAAATAATCGCCACTATTACAGTTATAAATTTATTTTTGTTTCGATTTCTTTGTACTTAAATGTAGAGTACAAAAACAAACGAAATAAATTGTTTGATTTTGCTTTCATCATATAATATAATTTTATTGCATTACTATTTAACACATGAAATTCGTTTTATATAGCTAAGCAGCATAGCTATATTCGGGTGTACTAAGATAGCTCTCCTCTTTTTCTTTGTTCTTCTGGTAAAAATTTAATTTCTTGAGGTTTTTAATTAAATTATTAAAATAAACTGAATTTGAATCTATTTTCAATGACTTTTTTTACTCCTTCCATTAAACAAGTTAAAATTTTAAATTATATATATATTTTATATTTTTTATTTAGATATATGAAATGCTTTAAATTGGAAAAAATTATCTTATATGGTTTTTATAATATCACAATGAACCCAACTGGGTCTCAGAGTGGAGGTGCCTTTTAGCACCGCCCTTCATAACCTAATTTTTATAATTCTAATCACTTTAATTTTTGATTTAATTTTGGTAATAGATGCGCAGTTGAAAATACTTTTGGTTGATTCAAACTCTTTGATCTTTGCAGATTATTATTAAAAAAAATATAAAGAAATTTATATAAAAAAAAATAATCTGCAATGACATTTAAATTAATATATCGATAGAAATAGAGATAGAAATAAAGTTAGAGATAAAGATGGAGATAGAGATAGAGATGGAGATCAAAATGGAGGTAGAGGTAGATATAGAGATAGAGTTGTATATAGAGATAGAGATAAGGATAGAAATGGAGGTAGAGGTAGAGATAAAGCTTTAGATAGAGCTAGAGATATAAGTAGAGATATAGATATGGATATAGGTAGACGTAGAAATAAATATTGAGACAGAGACAGAGACATAGATAGAGATAGAGATGGAGATAGAGATAGAGATAGAGATAGAGATAGAGATAGAGATAGAGATAGAGATAGAGATAGAGATAGAGATAGAGATAGAGATAGAGATAGAGATAGAGATAGAGATAGAGATAGAGATAGAGATAGAGATAGAGATAGAGATAGAGATAGAGATAGAGATAGAGATAGAGATAGAGATAGAGATAGAGATAGAGATAGAGATAGAGATAGAGATAGAGATAGAGATAGAGATAGAGATAGAGATAGAGATAGAGATAGAGATAGAGATAGAGATAGAGATAGAGATAGAGATAGAGATAGAGATAGAGATAGAGATAGAGATAGATATAGAGATAGAGATAGAGATAGAGATAGAGATAGAGATAGAGATAGAGATAGAGATAGAGATACAAATGGAGATAGAGATAGAGATAGAGATAGAGATAGAGATAGAGATAGAGATAGAGATAGAGATAGAGATAGAGATAGAGATAGAGATAGAGATAGCGATAGGGATAGAGATAGAGATCGATGTAGAGATAGAGATCGATATAGAGATAGAGATAGAGATAGAGATAGAGATAGAGATAGAGATAGAGATAGAGATAGAGATAGAGATAGAGATATAGATAGAGATAGAGATAGAGATAGAGATAGAGATAGAGATAGAGATAGAGATAGAGATAGAGATAGAGATAGAGATAGAGATAGAGATAGGGATAGGGATAGAGATAGAGATAGAGATCGATATAGAGATAGAGATCGATATAGAGATAGAGATAGAGATAGAGATAGAGATAGAGATAGAGATAGAGATAGAGATAGAGATAGAGATAGAGATAGAGATAGAGATAGAGATAGAGATAGAGATAGGGATAGGGATAGAGATAGAGATAGAGATAGAGATAGAGATCGATATAGAGATAGAGATCGATATAGAGATAGAGATAGAAATAGAGAAAGAAATAGAGATAGAGATAGAGATAGAGATAGAGATAGAGATAGAGATAGATATAGAGATAGGGATAGGGATAGAGATAGAGATAGAGATAGAGATAGAGATCGATATAGAGATAGAGATCGATATAGAGATAGAGATAGAGATAGACATATAGATAGAGATAGGGATAGAGATACGGATAGAGATAGAGATGGAGAGATAGATAGAGATAGAGACAAAGATAGAAATATAGATAGAGATAGAGACAGAGATAGAAATATAGATAGAGATAAACATAAAAATAGAGATAGATTAAAAAAAATTAATCTGCAATGACATTTAGATTAATATATCGATGGTCTCAAGTAAGAAAGGTCCTTAACTCGTGTTTTTTACGAAATAGAGTTTTTCAGTGATTCCAATACATTTCACACAAATACACCCTCTCACAAAAATATATTGCAATAGTGTAAAAAATAACGCTTTTACAAGCAGTTGTAAAAACAAATTTACATTGTGGATACTACAGTTTCTGTTATGTTTTTTTCTTCTCCTATAAGATTACAATTATTTGTGTTAGGGCCCTTCTACTTGAGATTAATTATGTAGTTAAAAGTGATAACAGTATAAGTGGATTTAAGATAAAATCAAGTTATATGTGCTACAAAATTCTTCAAACGAAGCTGAATCTACAAGTCTCTGATAAAGTTCATTGTAAAAGCATAAACAAAAGAATTTCTAACTAATACCTACTGTACATAAAATATTTTTTTTTCATGAAATTAGTTGCTCGAAAATTTTTTATTTGTAAATAGGAGGCCTGGAGGAGCAACTTATAGCAAAATTATGCCAAAACTTCATCAGATATTCATTCTACGTCCTTTTTTGTATAACATTCTCTTTTATAGCGCTGCAATTAGCAAATAGAAAAAGTTTTGAGCAACAAAATCCATGAAATTTCATGAACAAATGCTTAATGTAAATCAGGTATAACTCTCAAAAAACAGTCTAATAACATTTTTATAAGCGCTAATTTATACTACAAACTAAGTGCCCATAATATCTTGGGTGTATTCGTTAACACAGAAACCTTTGCTGTACGATAAAATTATTTTAAATTGCTCATCCCGATTTTTTGGAAAAAGTTTTCACAAGTTAAAAGCGGTTTTTCTGGAAACTATACTTTTTGACTTATGCTGTTATCGCTTGTGACCATAGAACTTTGAAAAGTTGCTGCATTTCTTTTCTGGTATGCTTTATCGAGTTGCCTCATCTCGATCTGTCAATAGGGTAAAATCGTTAGATCAATATAAATTCCATTAGGATTATAGTCCTTGCTGCCTTGGTAAACCACCCAGACTCCCTAAAGTATAGGGATTAATGCTTGAAAAGTATCAAGTATCGCTAATTTATTTAAAAAAAATTTGTTCAAAATATATTTATTTTAAGTTTTTATTTGTTAGTCACTGTTATTTGTGTTTGACACATTTGTGGCAAATGTTACAGTACGTATTAGTGATAAAATATTTTGACAAATTGTAGTTGTTAATATTTTGTTGTTGTTGTTGTTGTTGTTGTTGTTGCTGTTGTTAGTGATATTTTTGTTGGTTTGTTTAACTATTGTTATACGGGATATGCATAAACTGTTATAAATTGATTTTGACTGCTGGTGTATATTTTTTTTTTTGGAAACCAACAAAACGCACACAATCGCGTTTACTCATACACATGCAAAAACACAAATGCCATATCCTTATACATTAGAAAGCGTAACTTGCTGTAGTATGTTATGCAGATCTAAATGGTTTTCAAAAAATCTAGAATTTTTGATTGTCTTCTATACCCTGCCACTTAATTTCTTCCTGATCAAGTTTGTATTTTTTTTCACCGGAAATTGAAATTCTTAAGCTGTTTCTGTTATTATCATTCTCAAGCGCATTAAAATTAATTAAAGAAATATGTGTGTATACTCAAATATGTATAATTATTACCGTTTTCTTCCTTTACCACATCCTTTATATTACATATTTTATATTTTGATTGAATATTTATCATAACTTCATAAAGATAACTAATGTGTTGCATTGTAATCCTTCTAATCCATTTGTGTGTGTATATGCACAAAAAATTACAAATATTTATTTCACAAAAAATTTGTTGCAAACTAATTTATGAATATTTTATATACGAGGATGTGTTGAAAGTTCCTTAATATTAAATCACATATTAAGACATGTTAATACAACATATAGTCGGCTCTATTCGCTTGAAATTTTTTTTACTTTTGGTGTCAGAGAAATGTACAGAAAAATGTGTGTTGAGGGAATATCAAATTTCAACCGACGAAAATAATCACCGAACAGTTGAGACCACCTAATATGGACTATATTTTTATGACAATATGGTAAACATAGAACCAGTTCCCAAAGAAATCACGAAATCACGAGCCAGCGAAAAAATTGCCCGTCAAACGCTAAAATGGAACCCACAAGGTAACTGACGCCCTGGCGCCCCATCCAAAAGATGGCGCAGAACAATAGATCATGAACTACTCGCAGCAAACTACACCTGGAACGATATCATATATATACCAGAATATACTAGAGGTCCTATGCTCTAATGGGAGAGAAGGATGACAGAAGAAGAATACGTTTTCAGTTTATAGAATCATTGAGCTTTTTCAATTAAAATATAACCTTATTTGTTTGATTTTGTGTTTATATTATTTAAATATGCCATATAACAAAAATCATAGATTGTATCAAAAATGGAGTTCTAATCCCCTCAAAAAACACAGACTAGCTAGTTCTTTCTTCTTTTTTGTTTAAATCTTTGTTCCAAATGGAACAAAAGAATGCCAAAGCGTACCTTTAGCCTTTACCTTTATACCACCTGTAGAAGCGTCCTTCGGTTACTATACCTTCGTTTAGGAAATAGGAGTTTCCAAGATCCACTCCTAGAATTTTTTATGGTCTCCACTATTTAAATCTTAATAAAAACGTTTGCACTTGGTAATGGAAAATTCCACAAAATAACTAAATGTAAGCGGTACAGTTAGTTGCGGTGACAAGTGCGAGTGAAACGCAAAACTCTGGAAGGGCAAGCAACACACATGCCTGATCGTACTTAAGAAATAGTTACGATAACGCTAGAGCTGTTCCCCAGGCCAGAGCTGCTTTCGAACTGGGTCTTTCTTCTTGTTAAAAATGACTTTATACAAAAAAAAAAAAAACGGAAAGAGAAAGAACTAGAAATAGAGTTAGAGATAGAGATAGAGATAGACACAGAGAAAGAGATAGAAATAGAGATAGAAATAAAGTTAGAGATAGAGATGGAGATAGTGATAGAGATATATATAATGATAGAGATAGAGATAGACATAGACATAGACATAGACATAGACATATACATAGACATATACATAGACATAGACATTGACATAGACATAGACATAGACATAGACATAGACATAGACATAGACATAGACATAGACATAGACATAGACATAGACATAGACATAGACATAGAGATAGAGCTAGATATAGAGGAAGATATAAAGCTAGAGATAGAGGTAGAGTTAAATATAGAGACAGATATAGAGATGGGTATAGAGTTAGAAGTGAAGGTAGAGGTAGATATAGAGATATAGTTGTATATAGTAATAGAGATAGGGATAGATATAGAGATGTAGATAGAGATAAAAATAGAGATAGAGATAAAGATGGAGGTAGAGGTAGAGATAAAGCTTTAGATAGAGCTAGAGATATAAGTAGAGATATACATAGATATAGGTACACGTAGATATAAATATTGAGACAGAGACAGATATAGAGATAGAGATAGAGATGGATGGAAAGATAGAAATAGAAATAGAGATAGAGATAGAGATAGACACATAGATAGAGATAGACATAGAGATACGTATAGAGATAGGGATGGAGATATAGATAGAGATAGAGACAAAGATAGAAATATAGATAGAGATAGAAACAGAGATAGAAATAGAGTTAGAGATAGACATAAAGATAGAGATATATAGAAATAGGTAGGTTATCTAGAAATGAGATTACACCCTGACGATGACTATTTTTGATAATACAGATTATATATATAAAAAAAGTTGCAAACAATGCTTGGGAAATTCATGCTACGCCATTTGTTATATATTCCCCTCTTCTCTAGCGCTGCAATAAGCAAATAGAAAAAATTTCATGCAACAAGTCTCGTGAAAAAAATTTATAATATAAATTAGGTATTTATAAAAGAACGGCGTTAATTAGCAAAAAAAAATCTGGTAATAATTGGTTGTATATTTTTCTGCATCGCGAGGCCTGACAAGTTTTCGTTAAATAACTTTCTTACTTTTCAGGCTTTAAAAATTTTGTTAAATAAATAAATAAAAATTTTTAATTAAGTTATATATTTTTTATTGCGGTTACTTTTCTGATTTTTACATGAGCAAAAATTTTTTAGTAACTCCTTCGCACATTTTGTACGTTGCCAACAAGCAACTGCTTTAACAAAATGTTGCTTTATTTATGTCTATTTAGATATCATAGTGTGTGTTAACCACAATTTCTCCATTTGTATTTGTTTCCAAAATATTTGATACACTTAAATTGAAATACTTGCATGTCCTTACAAACGTACATGCATGCAAGTGTAAGAATGAAATAACTTTATTAACAGAATCTCTGGATAGCAAAATATTTATGATTTATTACGTTTCTCATGTAAATTTATTTAAATTTATTTAGTTAGCATGCAAACAGACATATTGGTCAGACAGAAAAGTATCACAGCTAATATAGAAAAAAATTTAATGAAAACTTTTGTATTTATTTTTTGTTGCTTAAACTATAATACGTTGGGTTGAAATATTGAAAAATTTGCAAAAAAAAACAACTTATTTATTCTGAGTAAGAAATGTAAGCATTACAACTTTAACCATATTTTTGAAATGCTTTACATATCGAATTTTTATATAAAAATTCTGGATTGGAAAATAAAGAAAAGCTGACTATAGTATGTAATTTGATTTAGTAATTAAGCTTAAGTCCTTTTGAGAAATATACACTAAAAGACACAATTCTGAGTGTTGATGTAAATACGTTCATTATAATATCCCAGCAAATTTGCGCTTCAAATTACGCAACTGAGACAAAATTTCACTGGCAAGCAACACCGGTTCGTAGTGATAGTATAACTCACACACTCGTAAAATGTAATCATGAATCAAGAAAACAACATTGCGCACTCAGCGGTACAAAAAAAAATTTCTTCTGCGCATCTACGTCCATATAGAATACACACGTGTGTTTGTTGTAAAAATATGAGAGAGAGAGAAAGAGAGAGAGCAAATTTCAAAGGAAAATGTATGCACTTTGTTTGCAACAAAATTCTACATCTACGTCACAGACTGAAAATAAAATAACGGACCTGCGCAATGCGCAATCTTGATTCATGAAATGTAATAGTATAGATTGCCGACCACTGATTTAGGGAGAAACTCTCTGAGAGTATTTGTATGTAGCTTGGTCTTATTTTGTCATTTGAAATAAAAATACAGTAATGCTTTTCACACTAAGTGATCAAAAGAACAGAAAGTGTAGTTGATACAATATAAACGATAAAAATTGTTGTGTTCAGCAAATAATTGGAAAGAGTTCATTTGCTAATTGTTTATTCACGTTAATCTTAGTTTTGTCGCATTTTTCTCGCTTTGGCGATTTTTTTTCTGTTTTTGGGGTTTTTTTAATTTTGGCGATTTTTTTCATCTTGGCGTTTTTTTTTTCATTTTGGCGATTTTTGTTTGTTTTTTCATTTTGACGTTTTTTTCATTTTGGCGATTTTTTTTTTAATTCGGCCATTTTTCCGGTTTTATGCGATTTATTTTAGTTTTTTAATTTTTTTAAATTTTTTTCGTTTTGGCGATTTTTTTTTGGGCTTTTACCGAGTTTTTTTTGGGCTTAGCGATTTTATAATTATGGGATTTTTTAGTTTTACCGTTTTTGAAAATTTCAAGAGTTTTGCTCTTACGGTTTCCAAGATACAGCAAGTTGTCAAAATGACATAGTCCAAATTGCATTAACTGATGGAACACCCTTTAATTTAAGTTTTTTTAAATTTTAGTCTTCATTCTTGTAGTCTGTATAAAAATACACTAACCTTAAACATTTCAAGTGGATATAATACATACAATTGTATGTATATTACATGGGATTTTAAAATTTTTCGTTGCTCGTTTGGGAACACCGTTTAGTTTTTAACTCTCAAGTATTTGTTGTTGTAGCGGCCAAAGGTCTACATACTGTGTCCAAATTTCAGGTCCGTACGGTCTTACGGTTCTCGAGAAATTTGCCTGTGACAGACAGACAGACAGACAGAGAGACAAACAGACAGACCGACAGACAGACAGACTGACAGACGGACAGCAGACAGACAGACGGACAGACAGACAGACAGAGAGACAGACAGACCGACAGACCGACAGACAGACAGACAGACGGACAGACGCACATCGTAGCAAAAACAAATAGGGTTCCTTTTCATCTTAACTGGACTTTTCTGTGGAAACGCCCCGCCCGTATCCGAATTTTTTGGTGTCATACAATTTTTAATTGAAGGCAAATTCAAAAATTATATATTAAACATACTTAACTTTTAATTTTTTTTAAATGCGAAAAAACTTCAACATTCAGTCCTCGTCCATAGAGTGAAACATTTGCTGCAAAACATTTGAGTTTGTTGTCGAGAGGGGAAAGAGGAATGGCAAAGGGTACTTTGGTTCATGCACACGAAGTTCTTGTTTAGTACGTCATTCTCGCCTCATTGCCATGACAAATATATGAAAAAATATATTAAGCTGCAAAACAAAAACTTCACAGTGTGGACACGAATGCAGTTTCAAAAGAGAAATCAAAAATGTTTCGCAGCAAATGTTTCACTGTATGGACGAGGACTAACAGTGACATTTTAAAAACCATTTTTAAAATTTTTAAATTTTTGTATAGTAAACATTTTATTAGAAAACTAGATATTCAATTTTAAACTCAGCACCATTTTCGATACCTTTTACCCCAATGTGCAATGTATGGAAAGTAGAGTTCGACCGATTAATCGGCTTCGGCCAAAAATTGGTAATCGACCAACATTCGGCCTATGGCAAAAATCGGCCGATTAGCCGAAGCCGAATATTTTTCATTACAAACTTGAAAAATAACATTATTTTTGGTCGTTGCTCGCCGACAGTTTCTATTGTGTTTAACGTTTTGAAAGGGTTGCTTTGAAATACAACCCTCTTGCTTTCTATTTTCTTTTACTTGGACGTTCTTGTGAGTGATCATATGAAAAAGCAATCTAGAAATTGCAAAATAGTTTTATTTTTCTTGTTATGTATCCAATAGATATTACAGCTATTTCAGTGATCTCAAAAAAGCAAACTGTTTTCTTAATTCATATAAAACAAGTATCATTTTTAAAATTTAAAACATTCGGCTTCAGCTTCGGCTTCGGCTTCGACCAAAAAAAAAACGCCTTCGGTCGATCTCTAATGGAAAGTAATATTGATTAAAATATGGCCTTAAAACTAAGAAGTTAGGCCCCTTTCAGATTAGGCAACTTTAATTGCGCAAGTATAATTTTCATTTTTATTTATTTTCTTTTGAACTTGCTTTTATGTTCACATTCAGCAACTTTGTTGAGCAAGTTCAATTTTCTTATGCTTGAATTTTCTTAATTTATTGACGTTTTGTTTCATTTCTGTATTAATTGTAATTGTGAAAGTGATTTAAAATTTGATGGATACAATGGAAGTTGAAGAAAAAAATAATTTAATTAAAGATATACTTGAATATACATAATTGCCAAGTACAAGTAAAGAATTGCCAAGTACAAGCAAGTCTGTACTCAAATCTCGGCAATTCTTTCCCCTTCAAACCGACCTTTCCTCTCACACCCACAAACACAAGACTTGCGCAAGTAAAGTTGCCTAATCTGAAAGGGGCCTTATTTTGTGATGTAATTCATAACTTAGCAAAGTGATGGGATGAACTAGGAGCTTTTGATGAATAATATTTTAAAGAATATATGCTATATCTTCGTCTTCAAATATTAATAAAAAAATATTTAATTTAATTAATATAATGTATATATTGTTACCTTAATATAGAAAGGCCCTAATTCATTATTTTTCTGAGACCGATTTTTTTTTGCATATTTCGATACATTAGATGTTATGCTCTCGAAGTATATAAAAAACTCATTAAAAAAAAAAAATAATGAGTTAGGCTCTTTCTATATTAATGTAACGAAAATGAAAAGACATTAATTTCTGGTTAAATGACAGAATACAAGTTATTTATTTATTGCTTGAAAATGAAAATTTCCAATTAATCAAACTAAATTAAACGTATAAATAATTGACAGTTAGTTGAGTGCAAGCCCTACAAAATATATGCAATTATTATATAATTGTACTTATGTAAGGGTAATGTAAATAAATGTGTACTATACCCACACATACATACATACATACATATTAATAGTAAATAAATATTTCAAATATTTCTGAAGCAATTTTACAAACTTGTAGTGTTAATAGTATTGATGGAAAAATAAATTTTCATTTGTATATTAAATGCAAATATCGTTATAGTGTTGCTGCTATAAATCATAAAGTGCAAATGTTGAAATAGATTTAATTATTTATATATTAACAGCAACACTTTTTAGCCAACTCACTTACTTTGATTATAAAATGAAATCGAAAAGTATAAATCTTTCTCAAAGCACATATAGCCAATGCAAAATAAAACCCCTTAAGGTTGCTTAAATAAAATTGGATTTCCACTTAACACAAATAAACCGTCTATACACTTTTGTAAATGTAATAAGTGGGAGTGAAAGATACATATGTATATGTATCTATGAAGTTGTTTTCACTTGCACTGCCATCGTAATCATTCGACGCAGCGATATCAGAGCAAAAAAAAAAGAGTAAGCAGCAAAATGAATTAAATTTATTTAATATCCTTATCACGTTTAAAGTACAAATAAACACAAAATATGTCCTGCAGCAAATATTTAAACAGCATACGTTCTCAAAATCACACAGAGCAACCTTAGAAACAAACATAGAAAAATATGAATACAGATACATATTATATGTATGTATCTATGTGTGGATGTGTGTAGGTATGTATATATATATTGCATAAGTAAAAGAAGAAACCGAAACAACCGATGAAATGAATAATGTATTTATTTTCATTGCCTTCGCGTGTAAGTTTGTATGGTTCTGTGTCCTTTTTGATTTAAAATTTAAAGGAAATCATAAATAAGGAAATGTCAATTATCATATAAAAATTGAAATATTTTTTAAAGTCCTCATTGCTCTTATTTATGTATATAATAAGTTTAATCTTTGAAAATAACATGACCTACCTTCACATTTTTTTTATCTCTTAGTATTAAGAGAGAGCTTTAAGAGAAATTTAATTCATCCTGTTTTTGCGAGAAAGCCTTTTCTCAGGCATTTGATGCAACTTTTATTACAAAACTTATCCTGGTTGAGGTTGTATTATAGCTTGCAACTTATTTGTGTTGCTTCAGTTAAGTTGGAGAGAAGGTTAGGGCTATAGAAAAAACCTTTGCATCTAAGCGAAAGTAAGAGTAATTCTACTTACTAAATAGTATAAATCTTATGACAGGCTGATAAAGACATGTATGTTGCTGAAAGTGTCATATTATACTGAACATTTTTTAAATCATGTCGCAAAATGTTACCAAATAGTTTATGAAGAGAAAAAATTAAACTTGATTTTAAGGAATAAGATCCAATAAAATACTTTTTCAATAAAAAATATTTGCTAAATTTAAAAAAAAATTTTTGTTGAAAAAAAAGAATACAAATTTATTGTTGTATTTCACACACAATTCTAATGAAAGCAGCTCATTAAAAAAATTTTTTTAAACTCAAACAAAATATTTGAATCAATAAGAACCAAACTTGCAAATTATTTTTTCTGAAGAAAAAAAAAAAAAAAACAATGAAAAGTTGTTGTTGTTGTTCCACATACACTCAACTTCGTTATAATAAAGCCGCTTCAATTATAAGTTCAGAAAAAATATTTTAATAAATTAAAAAAAAATTTAAGTTTTTTTACTGTAACCAAATCGTACAGCCTGTCGTAAGATGTCGGCATAAAATGTTCGATTGATTACTTGTGTTAAAAATAAAAACAAATTTTATTATTTTATTTTATTATTGTTTTCAATAATAACACTGTGCTCGAATTCGATTTTTTTTATCCGTCTTCAAAATAAATTCAGTAAAGTGCGACTTCGACTCGCGCACGAAGGGTTCCGTACGTTCGGCTTTGAGCATTTTTTCAATTAACGTTTTTTGCTTTTTTTTCAGTTTAAACGATTTTTTAGTTTTGTCGCTTTTTTCTAGTTTTGGCGATTTTTTTTTCGGTTTTTGGCGTTTTTTTCATTTTGGTGATTTTTTTTCATTTTGGCGATTTTTTTCATTCTGGCGATTTTTCCGTTTTTAGTTTTTTTTTTGATATGGCGCTTTTTTCGTTTTGGCGATTTTTTTTGTTTGTGGCGATTTTTTTTTGGTTTGGCGATTTTATAATTTTTTTGTTTTACCGTTTTTGAAAATTTCAAGAGTTTAGCTTTTACGGCTTCCAAGATACAGCAAGTTTGTCAAAATTAGATACTCAATATTGCATTAACTGATGGAACACCCTTTAATTTAAATTTTTTGAAAGTTTAGTGTTAATTTTTGTAGTCTGTATAAAAATACACTAACCTAACAAATTTCAAGTGTATATACATACAATTGTATGTATATCACATGGGATTTTAAAATTTTTCGTTGCTCGTTTTGGAAACCCCTTTAATTTTAATCTCTAATGTTTCTGTTGTTGTAGCGGCCAAAGGTCTACATACTCTATCTAAATTTCAGTTACGTAGCTCTTACGGTTCTCGAGAAAATAGCCAAAATGTTAAATTTTCCATCTGTGGAGCTGTAGTTTTTATTTTTCTAATTTTCTATACCCAACGTTTCTTTCCAAAACATAAAATATATTTATAAATGAAAATATAAAAAGAATTATTATACCTAGCTAATTTTATATATCACATAAAGTGGACGTATCCCAACCCTGGAATCATAATTTAAAATTTTTCTGATTTCTTACACCAATCTTTTTCTTTTAAGAATTTAAGATATTTTAAGTTTATAGATAAAAAGGAAAAATTAGTTTTAGTAGGTTATTTTTATATAACAAAAAAGTTAAAGCTCCCAACCCTGGAAACGTCTTTTTGACTTTTTTGTTTTTTTTTTTCATATTTTTAATACAAGTTTTATTCGTACTGGAATATAAAATAAGTTTATTTAACAAAAAATGAAACAAATTGTCTTATCTAGTTACTTTTAGGTGGCAAAATCAAGTTTAAGTTTTCCAGCTCTGAAACCGTCAGCTCGATTTAGCTGATTTTCAATACCAATCAATTTTGGACCATTTCTGATACATCAGTCTAAGACCGATGTCTTTAGCTTTTCTGGGAGCTTCGGAAAACCGATTTCACGTACACCAGACGGACGGACAGACGGACATCGCTATTCATAAGGATCCAGAATATATTTACTTTATGGGTCGAATATGAATATTATGGAAATTACACAAGGAATGGCAAACCTATATATACCCTTTTCCATTTTTGGTAAAGGGTATAAAAATCAGCGGAATAGCAATCTCGCTAATACAAGTATCTTGTGTTGGAAAGTGTTTGCCCTTAATTATGAAAGTGGTCTAAGTCATATATTTCTTTGGTCGAGGTATTTAGTAGATTACATTTGAACAAATCAAAAAATACTTTTTTGCTATGAAAAATTTTTCATTAATGCCTTAATTCTGCTGGATGATTATATCGTACTGTCTATGGACGTAAAAAAGGCACATTAATGCTTCTTTAAAACAATTATTATTTATTGTCTATGCTAGAAGGTTCGGGTATTTGCTTTATGATTTTGTTCCAAACATTATATCCAACACATATTTTTTCATATATTTTTCAAAATCTTGTATAATACTTTAATTTAATTTTTATGTTTTAAAAACATGGTAATAATATTTTTATTTTTCATTATCAAGGACAACAACCATTTTTGAAGAAAATAATAATAGCGAATTCAAAAACAAGAACTCAAAAGTATTTTCAAACAAAAACGTACTAATGCCCTAATTCTGTTCGACGAATGTATCGTCTTGTCTATGGACGTAAAAAAGGCACATTAATGCTTCTTTAAAACAATTATTATTTATTGTCTATGCTAGAAGGTTCGGGTATTTGCTTTATGATTTTGTTCCCAACATTATATCCAACACATATTTTTTCATATATTTTTCAAACTCTTGTATAATACTTTAATTTAATTTTTATGTTTTAAAAACATGGTAATAATATTTTTATTTTTCATTATCAAAGACAACAACCATTCTTCAAGAAAATAATAATAGCGAATTCAAAAACAAGAATTTAAAAGTATTTTCAAACAAAAACGTACTAAATCTTCTTACTGAATTAGGCCATAAGGTAAATACATATGTACTAGTCTCGATTTATATATGTAAATTTATATAATATTTATTTAAAAGTTATTAAAGTGTTTTTAAGATTTATTTATGATTCAGACCAAAACACATGTCAGTATTGCCACTTATTAGTATTTTTTGTTCACAGGGAATTTATGACTGAAGGAATTTTTTCCCGAGAAAACTATTTTTCTTGAAAAATAAATTCGTAGGGAATATAAGCTGGTATATTTGATTTGCTTAACAGCAGTTATTGTCACTTAAAGCCCTAAAAATTTAAGAAATTCAACAAAAAAATGTGGTGCATAATTTACTTTTATTTAATGGTGAATAATTAAGTTAGCCCAGAAAAATTTTAACTCTGTTTTATATATCTAGACTAGTGATTACCTTTTATAATTAAAATCTATTAAGAATATTTATACAATACCACAATCTTCATACATGTTTAATGTTCGCTTAGTGTGCAAAATGTATACTTATGAATAATATATGTGTACATATATATGTATGTATGTATGTCAGTGCTAAATATCGCAGTAGATGAAATACAAGCCCAGTTGGCCACGTCTTTAAGACATCTTTGACGACGGGTACAAGCCAATGGTAATTCGTAGAAGACAGACCCATACAAATCGTCGATGAAATTTTCATACAAATGGCGCCGAGGTCACACAAGACAAGATGGGCGACAATGTCGCTCAGATTGTCGTCAACACGGATTTATTGAAAACAAAACCATGGATATTGTCGTTCAGATTGTCTTCAAACAAGTTTTATTGATGGATATTGTCGCGCAGATAGCCATGAACGACGATTTCCTTTAAATTTTCGATTAGAAAAACTAATGAACAGGCGACATGTCGTACATAAATCGTCGAAGACAATGTCGTCTGTGACGATTTGGCTAACTGGGAGTTTATGTGTGTGTGTGTGTGTTTGTATGCGTGTTGGTAGGATAAATGTGTATAAAACCATATTTCTGTGGATATTAATTTTTCAGCATCCATGTATATTTTATATTGCAAAATCGTTTAAATTTATGTAAAGTAGGGCGGTAAATATTTTTGTGTTTCACTTACCTTCAATTGCATAAACTTTATGAAAGTATTAAGTATATACATATGTACATTAAAGTGGTTCAACGTCCATATAAAAAATATTTGCCAGTTATCGCTTATAATAAAATATATATATGTATGTCAATAAAGATTCTAAGACAGGAATTTTTATTTGCCACGCCCCTTATTATAGAACTTTTAGTTTTTCATATATATAGCTTCTCTACTTGAAGTCCGATTTCACTATGTTATATATCGTTGTTCATGGCTTCAGTATTGCTTCGTTTTTGTTTTTGGTAATTTTTAAATCCGGTATAAAATTCTGGGCGCCACACGCAAAGAAAAGATATGGTTGTGAAATGGTTGAGAAAACAATATTATGTTCTCTGAAACAAATTTGTGGTCGTTGAAAACTAGCTATTGTTATTTTAAACATTAATTTCGTTACGACAAACACAGTAATGTTTGAATCTAATAATTACATTATTATATTCATTAACAATATAGTTTTGTTAAAAATTTATGACTACAATATAATTTTTATTATTGTGTAAAAATAATATGATGTAAATAACAATATAATGTTATCGAAAAGCATACTATGTTAAGTTTTAAAAAAAAACTTTTTCAGAAACATCTTCTGTCAGTTCAGTGTTTCATTTGTAAGCTATCGGTAGTGCACGCGTGGTGTTAAATAAATAAAAAAAAGTATAAACAAAAGGGTAGATAAATAAAAATAATATGTACATATGTACGTATGTATATGTCTTTATATAGATATGTCTGTATTTCGTGTATATACATATATGTAAGTATACATTTCTATACATACATACATACATTTTCTTTCAACAATATTAATTTATTTTTATTTCGGATTTACCGCACAGCTGTTTTAAACAAAAGATTTGCCAATAAATATATGATTAAAAAACAAAATATTATTATTACATAAAATAATACTATGGTCATGTTTAACAATATTATTATAATATTAGCACATGGTATGGTAAGTATCAATTATATTTTAGTCACATCTAGCAATAGTGTTGTCTTATTTACAATAATAAGATTAGGTATAACAAAGGTAATTGATTTTGTAGATAATATTATTATTAACTCAGAAAATAATATTATTTAAACTTTGCTTTTCCATTGACAATAATATGATTTGACTGCAACCATATAATTCAATCATAGTATGTTGCTGTTTGATTATTGTTACCTCAACCATATTTTTTCTTTGCGTGTACTTATGCCATCTCGGATCTTCGCCTCTAATGACCAATTTTTTTGTACGTGGCAAGAATGTCCTCTTAAATCTTAGTGTACCTAAGAGTCTTAACACAATGGCGCGTAGTGATAGTCAAAACAAAGTACGCTTTAAGAAAATAAAACCAGTATTAGCATACAAAATACTGGTTTTAATTTCTTAAAGTGTACTTTGTTTTGACTATGACTACGCGTCAATGTTTTCGGTGCGGTGCGATTTCTCGTTGTGGGAGAAAACAATAAACATAATACAACGGAAGACGGCTACGGCTATACTTGTCAGTGTTTGTTTAAATTTCTATTAATTTTTTTGTTGATACATTTTTATAAAATTTACTATTTGTTTAATATTTTGTAATGGAGGACCTATGCTCCTTATAAGAACGACGGGAACATATATACATATGTATATATATATACATACATATATAATATATTGTAATGACAGTAACTAAAAACAAGAAATTTTTAACATTTTATACATTGACAGATATATTAGATATATTTTTTAAATTTTTATATTTTATGAGAAAAATAATTTTTTATTTCACAATAATGTTGTGAACACCGCCAATTATTCAAAAACTATGGCAACATCAGAAAGAGAAATAGAGTACAAAATTGAGAGAATAAGAAAGTACGCAGAGAAAATAAAATAGATTTTAATTTTATAACGTTCCGCACTGGGGTTTTTTACTTCAAAATCGTATGAAAAACCGCACCGCAATAAATTATCGTTACATTGTGTTCAGACTCTAAATTTTAAAGTATTAAACTTTATAACATGCCCTAAAATGTAGCCCCTTTTCACATACATGTTACATTTATTTAGTTGGATTCCAATACAAAAAAAAAAAAGAAACAAAAAACAATTCCACCAGTCACACCGCCTAGAATGAAAGATATCTCAATGAAGTTTCTTTGTGTTATTATTTTTTATTACGATCATATTGTGTGGAAATTACACCCGAAATAACAAACCTATTGCTAATTTAACCAATTTTTGTTGCTGGCTATAAAAATATTATTGCTTTCCAAAACATTTACAATACAAATATTCATAAAAATTTTATTCCAAAAACCATTTATAAAACCAAATTATTTTTTTTTTGTAAACAAAGTAGTTAATGTTACCCTAATATTAATTTCATTTTGAACTAATATGTATATGGATTCATTATACAAACACTTGTACATTTACCTATGTATATAGCTATATATTTTAACACAAATGCATACACAAATTCTATATACGGCTATAAATACTATGTGGGTCATCTCTATATCTATAAAATATGGATACTGGTACATGTGTATATTTATTTATGAATTTTCAGCACAATAAATATGTTTGTATAATTTTGCTTTTGATTGTTGCTTAAAAAAAAGTAAAATACGAGGCGCACAGACATAAATAAGTGTAAGTGGATCTACAAAGGTCAAGCATATACAAATGTTATTTTTACACATACATAAACATAATCATAAGGTCGTAGAAGTGTGTAATATATGTATGTAGATGGTTATGTATGTGTTATTTATTTCACACATTAAAATTAATTAAGTGAGTGTAACAGCATTAGAGAAGTTAATGCATTAGATTAAAATAGATTTACAAATTAGAAGGCGTCCTTTGAAAAGTGTTATGCAAATAGAGAAAACTTAGTGAATGACAATGTTTCGCACTTAACGAAATTTTATAATCATGCTATAACATAAATGATAGCATCGTAAGTGTAATCGACACCTTTTAAGGTAAAAAAAATAAGTAGTGGACTTTTGAAATGATATAAACAATCGCTATACTCCAAATCTGTTCCAAGCCTTTTGAGACACCATGTGTAAACTGCATAAAAACTATAGCTGCCTATCTAGGGTTAAAGTAGTTGTACGCGATATTTTTCGAATTTGCATATTCAAGTATCCATCAAGTATACGTATGCATATCAAAGTTTATATAGATTAAGATGCGTATGATTAATGCAAATGTACATACATGCATATACATTATTCATACGTCTCTAATGACGAATAAAAAACATATAATTTTGAGTAGGGAAGTAACGAATATTCGCTTACTTTTGCTATTTGCATTCGCAAAAATGTATGCGAATATTTAAAGCGTATACTAAAATAATTGTACTTCTTTTACGAAAATAGTTTACAATTAATAAGCTTTAAAAACACCAAAATTATTTTAAACCAGCATGAAAAAGATAAACTAACTTACCAGTAAAGCTTTAACATTTTAGCGGAAAAATTTTCTATCAACAAGTATCAAAATGAAATATGGAAATATTTAAAGTTTTTGAAAAAAGAAAAGGCATTGTTTGATTTGCGCGAAAATATTTTCTACTTAATACTAGTCTGTTCAAACTTTTCAAAAATGTTAAGCACCATTCATTACTTCTTACCCAAAATTTTTAGATGCAAAAAATACCAACTAGTCCTTGTTTGTTGTAAATTCTACGCGAAACAAGTGCATGAAAACTTAAAATTTTTAACTTATATATCACATATGTTTTTGCCAAGATGAACATGATGAAATATTGAACTTAGTACAAGGTTTTAGGGACAAAGTACGAATGTGATGATTGCCTAACATTTTGTTAATTAATTTTTAATTATTATCTATACTTATTTTAATATGATTTCATATATCTTTCTGTTTAAGAATTTTTATTTTTAATATATTAATAAATATTTGCTGAACTGAAGACTCAAGTAGATCTATGTATGTATACAAAACAACTTCATGTTCTCTTATACAAATCTTTTTTCAAGTGATTTTTTAACGTATTGTAATGTTTGCATTCGCTTTCGCAAAAAATAAAATCTATTATTCGTTTTCGCATTCGCATTCGCATTCGCTAAACTGGTATTCGTGACATCCCTAATTTTGAGTAATTTATCTGTAACTTCGATACACGTCTGCAAAATCTTACATGTTATAAGTATTTTTGAAAAAATCTTACATCAATATTCTTGTTTACCGTGAAAATTCGAAGAAATAAGGGGGAAAATGATGGTGCCCCTTTATTATACTTTTATAGTGTAGCTCTCAATTTGTGAAATAAGTATGTATGTATATACATTTCATTATATCTCTCATCCAAGAACTGTAACGCTAGCTCACATCCAGGGTTTTACACGAAAATCAGCTAAGTGACAAAATAAATATAGCAGTTAGCGTGCGGCAAGGATGTGTAATATCGCCTCTTATATTTCGCATTGTCCTAGATGTTGTAATGAAAAATTCCACAAACGCAATCAACGGAATAACTTGGGGCTTGCAAGAACAACTTGGCGATTTAGAATAGGCCAATGACATCTGTCTGTTAAGCTTTAAATGTACTGACATGTCACAAAAACTCGCACAACTAGAGACATCTGCGGCAAAAACTGGTCTGAAGATCAACTGCGCGAAAACTAAATCGATGAGAGTAAGTGCAAACAATATCCAGCCATTCTCAATCAGTGGTTCCCTAATTAAAGACGTCAATAACTTCTGTTATGTAGCGAGCATTATCGATGTAAAAGGAGGATCCACTGCTGATATTACAAATCGCATAAACACCGCTAAACGCACATACGTACTCCTGAATACTGCGTGGAATTCTACACACATGTCGAGACAGACTAAGATAGCAATTTTCAATTCGAATATAAAGTCGGCTCTGCTTCACATTTTCGAAACGTGAAATACATGTCCACGAAATTTTAAAGCACTTCTTCATCAACAGATGTCTGAGAGGGATAATGGAGATCTTTTGGCCAACAACAATATTAAATGATGATTTATTATCAGCAAGAAATCAAGTACCTATATCAACAGAAATTCTTAAATGTTAATGGAATTAGATTTCTCACACATTGCAAAAGTCACAGAATGACTTGACTCGAAACGCGCTTGATTGTAACCCCCAAAGGCAGTCGTAGCAGGGGAAGACTCCCCCACACTTGGAGAAGATAACTACTTGCCAATAATGGCAAAAGATCACGATAATGGCAAAAACATGGAACGAAATTAAATTATTAAATTAGAATCATTACTAGGAAGTTCATATGTTCTAAAAAGTTCTTTATTGAGATCTTAGCTACATTTTTGTAGTTAATTATTTCCTTGAATTTTGAACGGTTTGCTATCTATGGACCTTATCAGGGGAAAAAAGGTGTATACAATCGAATTTTTTTTTTAATTTTTTGCGATTTTGATCTTGAAGATTAAGGTTTTTGTGATTTTATATATATTTATTATATGACAAGAGCTAAAAATTTGCCTTGGAGATTAAATCAAAATTCCGAACGGCTTGCAAGATATGAGCCTGAGAATATGATAAGATTTTTTCCAAAATGACACCGAGACCCCAAATATTTGGGGGGCCCAGAAAAAAGTACATGCTGGGGGCAAAACTGGGAGACACGGGTCTTTTTTTGTCTTTTTTTTATCACGTAGTGGTGTCTGTATATGCTTATATTTCCATGACTTAAAAAATTACATACAGTGGTACTAAGCTTCAGAAAAAATAATAAAAATAGTTCATCACGTCAGAATTTTATTTTGATGAGCCTACCCAATATTTTAACGAGATATGCCAGCATAACTCAGCTTAATTTGAAGGTAGTATGTCCAAAGTCGACCAACAAAACGCCATCGGGTAACTAAGAAAATTTGCCTTAGGTTTGGCTTTTTTCTCGCTCTGAACAAACTTAAAATAGCTTTGTATTCAATAAATTACAAAGAAAGTCTATAATGACGATTTTCATAACATTTAGCTTATTATATTCCTAATAAATACATTTGCGGTTAAAGATAGTGATCAAAAGTTCAATATTATAAGGTTTTGAATTTTTTATAAATAAATAAATTGTTAAGTTGTTAAATTTTTTTTCAATATTATTTTATGAATAACTAAGAAACCATTAATTTTTTAGCTTTAGATGATTTGAAGCAAATTTTGTTGTTGTTTTATTGGTCGATGTCGGACATACTGACCTCGAATTATACTGGCAAAAATACATATCTTTTTTTTTTTGCCACTACATATTTATTTATTGTATCTTTAAAAATAAATGAACTAACAATAAGTAATCAAATCTTAAGCCTTTATAATTAATGGGCCCAACCAATGCCGAACACAAATTTAGTGCTAATAATTATTAATACAAGAATGATGTACAAAAATATTCTCAAAAAGTTTCATCAGCGGTGTTGCGAATTAGAGCCTTAGTGTCCTTCTTTTTTAAGCGCATATATCCAGTAAAGTTCAAAATATTACGAGCCAGCGGATTAGGATGTGACTCGAGTTTAGTTAAATACTTGCCTGGGTATTTTGCAATTTCTTCCATCACTAGTGACATATTTAAATCACGATGTATATTTGAATTTTTTATATACCATAGAGCCAATGTTATCAAACGTAAAATTTTGTTCTGCCTTCGTTGGATTTTCTCAACATTTGAAGCTGAAGCAGTGCGCCATAACTGAATGCCGTAGCACCATATTGGTTTCAAAAGCGACTTGTATAGTAAAAGTTTGCAGTCTAGGCTGAGTGTATTTGAGTTAACTTAAGTTTCATTTGAGATAATTGCTTAGAGTCAATATTCTGTTTCCATGCCAGCCTTCGATCAAGGTGTACTAAGGTATTTCAGTTGAGAATTTTTGGGAATATTTTGATTGTTGATTCGAATGGGGGAACAAGTATCTTTTCTTAGGGTAAACGTTATATGAACACACTTTTGTTCATTTACTTTAATTCTCCATAAGTTCAACCATGTTTCCAGGTGAGTAATATGTTCCTCGTTGTACACCGGAAGACATACATATCTAAAAAATTTCCGAGTCAAATGTTTCACAACAGAAATCCCAAGTTTGAAGATAAATTTGCTAATCTGGCAACGCTAGGCGATGCAACCATCCAAAAGTCGTT
This sequence comes from Tachina lurida, assembly GCA_944452675.1. Classification (NCBI taxonomy): domain Eukaryota; kingdom Metazoa; phylum Arthropoda; class Insecta; order Diptera; family Tachinidae; genus Tachina; species Tachina lurida. The sequence continues at coordinate 130,283,788 of OX101753.1, read as the reverse complement.
GCATATGTTCGTAAAATTAAAAAAATATGTTGCCTACTTCTAGGCATTACTAAAAATCTGTGTAATGTTACTTTAATCAGTTACACCGTTTTAGATAATTTAATTATAAACGCGAGAAGGATTTTTTTTAAATCCTTAAACAAAAACAAATTATTCCTGGAGAAACATTTTTTTTCATATTTTTACATATTTTAAAATTTATATCTTAACCTCACACTTTTTTTTGTGTTCTTTTCTATTGATATATGGTTTTTAATTCTTTTTAATTGAACAATTGCATAGTTGTTATAAGATTTATGGCCCTTTTTACATTTTTCATTATAGTATTTTGAAATAATAATTAATTTACATTTTCACCACATTATTTCATAGTCAATATATCAACGGCTTTGGCTTTTACAATTAATGTTAATGGGTTAACACCAACATATGACCGTACAATAATATATTGCCTGATTTAGTTTTTATCTTTTTTTTTTTAATGAAACAAAATTTTATATTGTAAATCTATTATGCAGTTTTGCTTTTTTCCAAAGGGGATTTTATAAAAAAAAATTAATAAATTTTTAATGCAAATGCAAAAGCATAAATTTTGTTTTCCTCATATTACAATATTAAGTTTAGAATTAATTTTCATTTGTTCTTGGCTGCAATCAGCCTTTAATGGTTGGCCTTCATTATCGTAATGTTTATACAAAATGGATTTTGAAGTTTATTAACATGATTTCACTCATTAACTTATTTATGAATGCATTTACATGCATAGATTTCATTTGAATAATTTTCATAAACTGTCATATATATAAATAAATTGTGCGAATAGATTAATGGCCATTGATTATGTGTAACGAATTTAATTAAAGAATTGAGGCATACAATTTGGAGGTTCATACGAGTATTAATTCTAAAACAGGTAACGATTTCTTTTTATTATTCTTATCGAACTTTTCCCCAAAATTAATATTTAACTTGTTCAGTAGATCAAAAACATCAGCTTGGTGGCATCAGTTTGAATTTTTCATTAACCCGAGGTCGCCCACTCTCGGGCCTTGCGGCCCCTCCCCCTTTTAAAATATACAGTCCAAATTCCAGGTTTAAGCTCAGCGACACCTCTTTAAATGCTGTGTGAAATTTCATAACAATTTTCAAAATCCCCCACTGTGAGGCGTTTATAGCTGAATGCAAAATTTTTGCGAAATTTAAACATCATTTGATTTAAAGCACAAACATTATTTTTGTGTATTTCCTTTTTAACCGACTTCATTGTGTTGTCAATTTACTCAACGTTAAACATTTTGACATTCGACACTTTCTGCTGAAATTGTCTCATCGTTTTATTTAATCATACCAGTTCACGGGTCTGCAAAAGAAAAGAAAAAAGCAAAAAAAAAAAAAACAGAAAAAATCGCAACAGTTTTGACTTTTTTGCACTATATCATGTATTTTTGGGGCTATAGTATACCACACGTGTGTATGCACATGGGCTGTCGTATGTTATGATTGTAAAATGACACTTTTAGACATAAATGTTTCAGAGAGAGTGTGTGTGTGTGTGTGTGTGTGGGTTAGTACAGATTTAACTTTTGCTTCTTATTGATGGATAATAATAATGATTTGTTAGAATCACTCCCATTGGTTTGTTAGCATCACTCCCAGTGGTAAACTTAGGAATCCTTTGTTAAAGGCCTTTTTAAAATTAACCTATATAAAATTAACAGGAGAAAGTAACAATAACACAATGACATTTTTAGGAACCTTTATTGTAAATCTATAAATTGCTTTAGAAAATATAAAGTCAATTTGGAAACATTTACCAGTGCTGCCTGGAGTATTTTTGAGAATTTTTCGGATTTTTCGGAAAAGATTTAAAGGTTTGCCGGACGTTTGTATGTGTTTTCTTATTAACCTTGTCAAAAAGCACGATTTTCGTTACTTCTGAGACAAAACGTTAGAAGACTAATGTCCAAACTTTATTTTTGTGTGCAAAAACTATAAGTTATTGCGATGAACTTGCTCATGTAGGTTGCCTGCATTAAAATTTTTCATATTTTTTCCATAAATTTTGTAAATAAAGCTTTCAACTTTTAAAATTTTTATAAAAATTAAAAAAGCTAATGATGCAGTTTGAAAATCCAATTAATTTTAAATAGAGAAGTTTGTAGAACTGGAAATATGACAGTTAACAATTTAATTGAATTTACTGAATTTTAGCCGGCCGTAGTGGGCCGGCATCCACTGCCATATATGCTGCCATGTACTGCGTAATGCTTTACCATATTCTTGCAAAATAAACCGATCCTAAAGCTTACTCTTTCGGTCGTGATTTTTCTAATTGCCGACTTGCTGTCGGTAATTACATTGACCTCTAATGTTCATACTGATTCATTTTAAAGCCTTCGTGATCGCACCTCTGCATGAAAGACTGTTTTATGGTCAGACAGCGGAAGTAAATGTCGGCCTCCGGTTCTTCTATGAATAAACCTAGGCCCGATTTTTGGCCTAGCATCGAACCATCCGTATTGAAGCAAACTCTAACTGGCCTTTGTTCTAGGGTTCGATAGACCCAGGAATGTCTTTCTAGTATCGCATTCAGTTATAACCCTAGTTTCACGTACCCGGTTGGACATTTCCAAAGTCTGATCGTATCCATTCAGTGACATCCATATGTTCTGATGGTGTGGTATGTTGTCTTGTCCGATCCATGCCCCAATCACTTGTAGACGATTTGTAGCAAGAACTGCTTAGTATCTAATACGAATGTCTATAAGTTGGATGATGTAGTTATTATACCACCACTTATAACTAGGCAGCACATTCGTTGAACCTTCTCCGAAATTTTACTGCTGCAGTTCCTACCTGTTGACCTCCATCATACTAGTGTGTCGTAATAGGGCTAAGTTCCCATCTGGACCCACTGACCCTTCTGCAGAGAGACCTGCATGAGGTATCCTTCTTGACTTTCTCCTCTATGCGATGTCTCCAAAATAGTTTCCGATCTAGGAGCACTCCTAAATATTTAATCCTATCGGATAAGGTGATGGTTTTTTCCCTGGAAACTAAAATCAATATATTGCATGATCTTTATTTTCGTAGCTAAAATACCTATTTCCGTTTTTCCTGGGTTAACCTGGGTCCCTGCCTCTTATCTTTATTGTCCACATAGCAGATATGTTTATAACCCTCATTAGTAAGGTCCCTGTGTATAGTGGTTACCCAAGGTACAATTATATATATGCCTTAACTACTTGACTATTTGCAGTAGATCCCAAAAACACAGAATCTACATTATCAGTTGAAATAATGTAGATCCTAGATCCTAGAAATTTATTTCTGAGTCCCATAGAGGACTTTGTGTTGGGAACGTGGACTAAAAGTCTCCTTAGACTCGCAGAAAAGGGTTTGGTGAGGATAGGAATAACAGGTCACACATCAATCTTAAATGAGATCAGTTTTAGTGATCAGGAATCCGTAACCCCTGGGTTTATGGCCTGTACATACACACCCTCACCTATAATAACGGATAGGGACTATTGGGTCAAATCCGATAAACTATATGAGGGTAGTGCAGTCTTTACAGACGAATCAAAAATGGGGAAGGCACAGGGCCTGGTGTCTATATCTTGGGAACGAACATTCGTAGTTCTTTCAGACTGCCGAACAAATGCAGCGTTTTCAAGGCTGAGATCTTGGCGATCCTTAGGGCCAGGAATGTAGCTGAATGTAGTAAAGTGACCTTCTACGTTGACAGCCAGGCAGCGCTTGAAGCTTTGAGGCACACAATGTCAAATCGAAAGTTGTTAGTGATTGTAGGAAAGCTCTAAACTTGCTTATGGATAAATATAGTGTCAGACTATGTTCGGTTCCTGGCCGCAGCAGTGTTGAGGGAACGAATTTGCTGATGAGCTGGCAAGAATGAAGTCGGCATTAGATGAGGAAATGCCAGACAGATCGTTGAAATTACCGATAGGTCATTAGTATAGGGAACTCAGTTATAGGGTAGAAAGCTGAACCAACAGTTCATTGTGAGGTAGAAAGGATTGTAGAGTCTCAAGAGGTATGTGGCCAAAACTTAACTCAAGAAGATCCAAGCTGCTACTGGACATGAATAGGAAGGCGATGCAAATCGTGATAGGTGCATTGACAGGTCACTGCTTGGTCAGAGCAAGAATCAGCATTTGGGAAACTGGCACTCCAGATTCTTGTAGGATATGCGGGGATGAAGAGGAACAAGAAACTATTGAACATATTATCTGTCGCTGCCTAAAGCTGCAGCGTCATGAAAGCATTTGATATTGTGAAGTGTAAACTAGAGGATATCAGGGGCTTCATAATGGGAATTCGGTGGCTTAATGACGGATAATAGGGTCACTTCTGGCTACAATTGGGTAAGGGGAGGGTAAATATTACTTTTTTTTGGGCAACAGAAGGGAATCACAATGGACCCAATTGGGTCTCCGAGTGCAGGTGCGGTATAGCACCACCCTTCCTAACCTAACCTAACCTAACCTAACCTAAGAACATTCTTGGCACCGATTGCAGTTATTTAAGTAGTTATCTTTTACTTTTTGGTGCATAGCTAATAAATACTTTGTACGGGGGTATCCACCCCCTGCTTCTATCGAATACTGGGGAAAATATCACCATGTGTGAAGTATACCATTTCATATAGAAAAATAAGGCTTAAAATCGCTTCAAAAATAACGGAGAAATCGGTGAACATAGAAAAAAATATACATGCCTGAAGAACATAAATACAGGGTGTTTTTTTAGAGGTATAGAACTTCGAATTGAAATAAAACACAAGAAAATCGTTTTAATGTCCATCAATTTGGCTTTATTGGAAGGATAATTTTATGCCATTAATGTTTAAATATGATTTCGGGCATGTGGCCGCCGCGGCTGGTTCGAATAAAGCCAATTCTACAGGTCCAATTTTCAACCACTTTTTCGAGCATATGGGGCCGTATGTTGGCAATAACGCCACGAATGTTGGCTTCCAAGTCCCCTAACGTTTCTGGTTTGTTGGCGTAGACGAGCGACTTCACATATCCCCAAAGAAAATAATCCAATGGTATCAAATCACACGATCTTGGTGGCCAATTGACAGGTCCATTCCGCGAAATTATGCGCTCATCGAATGTTTCCTTCAATAAATCGATTGTGACGTGCGCTGTGTGGCATGTAGCGCCGTCTTGTTGGAACCACAACTCATCCACATTCAAAATCTTCAAAATCTTCCATAAAGTTGATGGACAAAGCTCCAATTGCTGTGCACGGTGGCGAATCGATTCATTCGGGTCCTCTTCAACACTTTGCTCTACAGCGGCAATTGTTTCTTCGGTGCGCACTGTTCGACGTCTCTGCGGATGCGTATTATCACATTGAGTAAACGTAGTGCGAAAACGATCCATGGTTAACCGAATTAATTGCTCTGATGGACGATTATGTCGACCATAAAATGGACGGAGCTTGCGGTAAACTTCGCGAACTGAACCATTATTTTCGAAATAAATTTGCACGATTTGCAAGCGTTGTTCTTTTGTTAACCTGTTCATGATGAAATGGCAAACCAAACTAAATATTAATCACTTGACAGCTGACAAAATGGCCGCCAGTTAAAAAAGTGATGCCAACTTAAAGTTCTATACCTCAATAAAAAACACCCATTATAACCTCCTCTTTTTTTGAAGCCGGATAAAAATAAAACTGTTTAAAGTGCGACTTGAAAAAATCGATTTAAGAAATGATGTAAGTGGAAAGCAAAAAAAAATTAGATATCCTAGAGGCCTTCTTCGGAACTAATCTTATATCACTGATATTTAAAGAAGTATACAATTATGCTCATTTATTCGAGACTTGTAAAAGATAAAAATGATTTCATAAATTTATGTTAGGTCAGTATCTAGAAAATATGACACGCTAGTTGCGGCATTCTTTTCCTATTAGGGCCTTTGCTATGACACCATTTGAAGCAACTTTTATAAATATATTTGTATACAGTAAAACTACATGCAGAAAAAAAAACATTTCATGCTGGCACTGACATGTCGATTGTTCAGAGTTCGATGATGTGTGACTTAAAAAAAAAAGCATATTCATGGGCACTTGGTTTGTAAATGCGGTTTGTTGTTGTTTATCGTAGATATCGAGGATATTGTGCAATTGTGTTTCTTATTTAGACGATATAAAATTTCAAACTGAGTTAAAATATTTTAAAACGAAAAAAATATTAACAAACTTTGAGTTTACTCAGAGATTTATAAGTACATTCACAGCAACTTACAATTTGTGCCATTACACACAGAAAAAAAGTAACAATGTAAAATTAACCTGAAAAAATGTTGATTCGAATATAACGTTTAAGTGTGTTGGTGTTTATTTGCCTTGTTTGTAGCTACAAATCAGTTGTGTGATTTGTTCTTACATTGTTGTTGCTTGTCTTGTTGTTCGTGGTGTGCAAAAACTACCTGCTCATTCTATAAAAAATGGCTTGACCTTTAAGTCAACGCTATTTATTATAAATTTTAGATTTTTTCCACCTGTTTTTAATTAAGTTACTAAAGGGAATTTAAATTTTGTAAGTCCACAACATGTTTGTTTATTCTTTTGAAGTACCACAAGTAAAGCAAAGAGTTATAAAAATTATGTTGTATTGTCTAAAATTCAAATATTTTCAACATAAATCTCATGTTTCGTTTTGGTTTTAGTTCTATTCTCTTTTATTTTATGGTTTGTACTATATTTTTTTTGAGTTTCTTTAATTTTATTTTGTCACAATTGTTGACTGTCAACAAAAGCAGGTTTATGCATATTTATGCTGTAGATCCATTTTTTACCAACCATCCACTATTGTGCTTCTCCCTGGAGTTTGTTTTTCTTTACATCTTTATTTCCGAGGGGTTTTATGGCGTTTTATCTTTCGCTTGTTTGAGTTTTTTTTCGTGCTTTCATTTTATTTTTATTGCGGTGGTAATTTATCTATGGCTCGCTGCATGTTAATGTCTTTGTCGTTAGTAAATTTAAACAATTCAAAATTTGTTGCAAACAACATCATCAGCATCAGCATCATCATCAACTAACATTTGAATGTTACACATATTTTACTTTGCCAAGAAATATTCTTTTCACCCTGGACACAGTTCTTTTTATTTTATTTTTATTTTATTTTTTTCATATTGTTAATGCTACAATAAATAGTTGCTGCTACTTCAGCTATTGTTGGTAACTGGTCATAATGGCTAAAGTAACTGCGGAAGAACAATAACGAAAAGGTCATACTTCTAGTGCCACAGTCACCACTGCTTGTTGCAACAACTCTTTACATCAAATTGCTTTACAACTTTAGTTCTGAGATAATAAATTTTATGATACAATTTTGCTCATTTGTTTTGAAAATATGTCAGGGTATGGATACGGTGCTATAAAATGGATATTTTAGATCTGTTTAATTGACCACCATCAAAGTCATAAAATAAATAATTAAATGAAGTGGAATTGCACAAATACGCAATAATTGCGTATGTATGTGTATATTGCGATTTTTTTTGAGCTTATTTGTGAAAAAAATCATGCATGAATTGCTAATTAATATCGAGTAATAAAGAAATGAAGGAAAAGTTAAAAATTAAACAAAAACAAGTAAGAGTGCTATATTCGGCTGTGCCGAATCTTATATACCCTTTACCAACGTACGTACATATATATAGTATACAGACACGTACATACATATTTGTTTTGTGAAAAAATTTATAATTTTTTTAAAGTTTCCATCTTCGGAGCTGTAATTTTCATTTTTCAAATTTCATACGCCAAACTTTTCTTTCAGAATCATAAAATATACTCAATTTATAAAGAAAAAGAAAAAAAATTTTAGACCTATTTAATTTTACATAACACAAAAGTGTGAGTTTTCCAACCCTGGAGTCATAATTTTAGATTTTTCTAATTATTGATACCAATCTAGTTTTTTAAAAAATACATAAAATATGTTAAGTGAACAAAGCTAAAACGAAATAAGGAAAGTTTTCCGGCCTGGCCCACGATGTCACTAGAAATCGTTCGATCGACAACTTGTAATGCAAACAACAATAACTTTAGAAAATTTGTTGTTGTTTGCAATACAAGTTGTCGATCGGCCAGGCCGTTAGTTTCATTTAATTCCTTTAATATTAAAAAATTTAGTAAAGTGCGACTTTGACTCGCGCACTAAAGGTAGGCTCTTTTGCTTTTTTGAAGTTTTTTTCAGTTTAAACGATTTTTTCAGTTTTGTCGCTTTTTTCTCGTTTTGGCGTTTTTTTCTGTTTTTGGAGGTTTTTTTTCTTTTTTTCGATTTTTTTTTCTGTTGTTGGGCTTTTCTTCATTTTGGCGATTTTTCTCATTTTGACGATTTTTTTTCCTTTTGGCGATTTTTTTCTGTTTTTTGTGGTTTTTTTTCGTTTTGGCGATTTTTTTCATTTTGGCGTTTTTTTTCATTATGGTGATTTTTTCTGTTTTTTCTGTTTTTAGGTTTTTTTTTCGTTTTCGCGATTTTTTTCATTTTGGCGATTTTTTTTCATTTTGGCGATTTTTTCTGTTTTTTAGGTTTTTTTTCGTTTTGGCGATTTTTTTCATTTTGGCGATTTTTTTTTCATTTGGCGATTTTTTTCATTTTGGCGATTTTTTTTGCCATTTTTTTTTGTTTATAGGTTTTTTTTCGTTTTGGCGATTTTATTCATTTTGGCGATTTTTTTCATTTTGGCGATTTTCTTTCATTTTGGCGATTTTTTTTTTCATTTTAGCAATTTTTCCGTTTTATGCGATTTATTTTAGTCTTAGAATTTTTTTTGTAATTTGGTGCTTTTTTCGTTTTGGCGATTTTTTTTTTGTTTTTGGCGATTTTTTTCGGTTTGGCGATTTTATAATTTTTTGTTTTTTTAGTTTTACCGTTTTTGAAAATTTCAAGAGTTTTGCTCTTACGGTTTCCAAAATACAGCAAATTGTCAAAATTGCATACTCAAAATTGCATCAACTGATGGAATACCCTTTAATTAAAATTTTTGGAAATTTTAGTGCTAATTTTTGTAGTCTGTATAAAAATACACTAACCTTACAAATTTCAAGTGTATATACATATAATTTTTTATATTACATGGGATTTTAACATTTTTCGTTGCTCGTTTTGGAACACCCTTTAATTTCCAATTCTCATGTATTTGTTGTTGTAGCGGCCAAAGGGCTACATACTGTGTCCAAATTTCAGGTCTGTAGCTCTTACGGTTCTCGAGAAAATACTAATATAGTTTTAGACATAGTTAATTTTACATAACACAAAAAGTTAAAGTTTTCCAACCCTGGAAACGTCTTTTTAATTTTTTTATATTGTTTTAATTTAAAATTCCAATTTTTAGTCGTGCTGAAGTGTAAAATAAGTTTATTTATTAAAAAAAAAATAAAAATTTGTTTTCGGTAGTTACTTTTATATGGCAAAATTAAGTTTAAGTTTTCCAGCTCTGCAATCTTCTGCTCGATTTTGCTGAATTTCAATACCAATCTATTTTGGAAAATTTCTGACTCACCAGTCCAAGAACGAAGTCTCTAGCTTTTCTGGGAGCTTCGGAAAACCGATTTCACGTACAGACAGACGGACAGACGGACAGACGGACAGACGGACAGACGGACAGACGGACAGACGGACAGACGGACAGACGGACAGACGGACATCGCTTATTCGTCTTCCCTATACATAAGGATCCAGAATATATATATTTTATGGGTCGCTTATTGATATTATAGAAATTACAAACGGAATGACAAACCTATATATACCCTTTTACCATTTTTGTTGGTAAAGGGTATAAAAATTAATACATTTTTAATGCAAATGCAAAAGCATAAATTTTATTTTCCTCATATTACAATATTAAGTTTAAAATTAATTTTCATTTGTTCTTGGCTGCAATCAGCCTTTAATGGTTGGCCTTCATTATAGTAATGTTTATACAAAATGGATTTTGAAGTTTATTAACATGATTTCACTCATTAATTTATTTATGAATGCATTTACATGCATAGATTTCATTTGAATAATTTTCATAAACTGTCATATATATAAATAAATTGTGCGAATAGATTAATGGCCATTGATTATGTGTAACGAATTTAATTAAAGAATTGAGGCATACAATTTGGAGGTTCATACGAGTATTAATTCTAAAACAGGTAACGATTTCTTTTTATTATTCTTATCGAACTTTTCCCCAAAATTAATATTTAACTTGTGCAGTAGATCAAAAACATCAGCTTGGTGGCATCAGTTTGAATTTTTCATTAACCCGAGGTCGCCCACTTTCGGGCCTTGCGGCCCCGCCCCATTTTAAAATATACAGTCCAAATTCCAGGCTTAAGCTCAGCGACACCTCTTTAAATGCTGTGTGAAATTTCATAACAATTTTCAAAATCCCCCACTGTGAGGCGTTTATAGCTGAATGCAAAATTTTTGCGAAATTTAAACATCATTTGATTTAAAGCACAAACATTATTTTTGTGTATTTCCTTTTTAACCGACTTCATTGTGTTGTCAATTTACTCAACGTTAAACATTTTGACATTCGACACTTTCTGCTGAAATTGTCTCATCGTTTTATTTAATCATACCAGTTCACGGGTCTGCAAAAGAAAAGAAAAAACAAAAAAAAAAAAAAAATAACAGAAAAAATCGCAACAGTTTTGACTTTTTTGCACTATATCATGTATTATTGGGGCTATAGTATACCACATGTGTGTATGCACATGGGCTGTCGTATGTTATGATTGTAAAATGACACTTTTAGACATAAATGTTTCAGAGAGAGTGTGTGTGTGTGTGTGTGTGTGTGGGTTAGTACAGATTTAACTTTTGCTTCTTATTGATGGATAATAATAATGATTTGTTAGAATCACTCCCATTGGTTTGTTAGCATCACTCCCAGTGGTAAACTTAGGAATCCTTTGTTAAAGGCCTTTTTAAAATTAACCTATATAAAATTAACAGGAGAAAGTAACAATAACACAATGACATTTTTAGGAACCTTTATTGTAAATCTATAAATTGCTTTAGAAAATATAAAGTCAATTTGGAAACATTTACCAGTGCTGCCTGGAGTATTTTTGAGAATTTTTCGGATTTTTCGGAAAAGATTTAAAGGTTTGCCGGACGTTTGTATGTGTTTTCTTATTAACCTTGTCAAAAAGCACGATTTTCGTTACTTTTGAGACAAAACGTTAGAAGACTAATGTCCAAACTTTATTTTTGTGTGCAAAAACTATAAGTTATTGCGATGAACTTGCTCATGTAGGTTGCCTGCATTAAAATTTTTCATATTTTTTCCATAAATTTTGTAAATAAAGCTTTCAACTTTTAAAATTTTTATAAAAATTAAAAAAGCTAATGATGCAGTTTGAAAATCCAATTAATTTTAAATAGAGAAGTTTGTAGAACTGGAAATATGACAGTTAACAATTTAATTGAATTTACTGAATTTTAGCCGGCCGTAGTGGGCCGGCATCCACTGCCATATATGCTGCCATGTACTGCGTAATGCTTTACCATATTCTTGCAAAATAAACCGATCCTAAAGCTTACTCTTTCGGTCGTGATTTTTCTAATTGCCGACTTGCTGTCGGTAATTACATTGACCTCTAATGTTCATACTGATTCATTTTAAAGCCTTCGTGATCGCACCTCTGCATGAAAGACTGTTTTATGGTCAGACAGCGGAAGTAAATGTCGGCCTCCGGTTCTTCTATGAATAAACCTAGGCCCGATTTTTGGCCTAGCATCGAACCATCCGTATTGAAGCAAACTCTAACTGGCCTTTGTTCTAGGGTTCGATAGACCCAGGAATGTCTTTCTAGTATCGCATTCAGTTATAACCCTAGTTTCACGTACCCGGTTGGACATTTCCAAAGTCTGATCGTATCCATTCAGTGACATCCATATGTTCTGATGGTGTGGTATGTTGTCTTGTCCGATCCATGCCCCAATCACTTGTAGACGATTTGTAGCAAGAACTGCTTAGTATCTAATACGAATGTCTATAAGTTGGATGATGTAGTTATTATACCACCACTTATAACTAGGCAGCACATTCGTTGAACCTTCTCCGAAATTTTACTGCTGCAGTTCCTACCTGTTGACCTCCATCATACTAGTGTGTCGTAATAGGGCTAAGTTCCCATCTGGACCCACTGACCCTTCTGCAGAGAGACCTGCATGAGGTATCCTTCTTGACTTTCTCCTCTATGCGATGTCTCCAAAATAGTTTCCGATCTAGGAGCACTCCTAAATATTTAATCCTATCGGATAAGGTGATGGTTTTTTCCCTGGAAACTAAAATCAATATATTGCATGATCTTTATTTTCGTAGCTAAAATACCTATTTCCGTTTTTCCTGGGTTAACCTGGGTCCCTGCCTCTTATCTTTATTGTCCACATAGCAGATATGTTTATAACCCTCATTAGTAAGGTCCCTGTGTATAGTGGTTACCCAAGGTACAATTATATATATGCCTTAACTACTTGACTATTTGCAGTAGATCCCAAAAACACAGAATCTACATTATCAGTTGAAATAATGTAGATCCTAGATCCTAGAAATTTATTTCTGAGTCCCATAGAGGACTTTGTGTTGGGAACGTGGACTAAAAGTCTCCTTAGACTCGCAGAAAAGGGTTTGGTGAGGATAGGAATAACAGGTCACACATCAATCTTAAATGAGATCAGTTTTAGTGATCAGGAATCCGTAACCCCTGGGTTTATGGCCTGTACATACACACCCTCACCTATAATAACGGATAGGGACTATTGGGTCAAATCCGATAAACTATATGAGGGTAGTGCAGTCTTTACAGACGAATCAAAAATGGGGAAGGCACAGGGCCTGGTGTCTATATCTTGGGAACGAACATTCGTAGTTCTTTCAGACTGCCGAACAAATGCAGCGTTTTCAAGGCTGAGATCTTGGCGATCCTTAGGGCCAGGAATGTAGCTGAATGTAGTAAAGTGACCTTCTACGTTGACAGCCAGGCAGCGCTTGAAGCTTTGAGGCACACAATGTCAAATCAAAAGTTGTTAGTGATTGTAGGAAAGCTCTAAACTTGCTTATGGATAAATATAGTGTCAGACTATGTTCGGTTCCTGGCCGCAGCAGTGTTGAGGGAACGAATTTGCTGATGAGCTGGCAAGAATGAAGTCGGCATTAGATGAGGAAATGCCAGACAGATCGTTGAAATTACCGATAGGTCATTAGTATAGGGAACTCAGTTATAGGGTAGAAAGCTGAACCAACAGTTCATTGTGAGGTAGAAAGGATTGTAGAGTCTCAAGAGGTATGTGGCCAAAACTTAACTCAAGAAGATCCAAGCTGCTACTGGACATGAATAGGAAGGCGATGCAAATCGTGATAGGTGCATTGACAGGTCACTGCTTGGTCAGAGCAAGAATCAGCATTTGGGAAACTGGCACTCCAGATTCTTGTAGGATATGCGGGGATGAAGAGGAACAAGAAACTATTGAACATATTATCTGTCGCTGCCTAAAGCTGCAGCGTCATGAAAGCATTTGATATTGTGAAGTGTAAACTAGAGGATATCAGGGGCTTCATAATGGGAATTCGGTGGCTTAATGACGGATAATAGGGTCACTTCTGGCTACAATTGGGTAAGGGGAGGGTAAATATTACTTTTTTTTGGGCAACAGAAGGGAATCACAATGGACCCAATTGGGTCTCCGAGTGCAGGTGCGGTATAGCACCACCCTTCCTAACCTAACCTAACCTAACCTAACCTAAGAACATTCTTGGCACCGATTGCAGTTATTTAAGTAGTTATCTTTTACTTTTTGGTGCATAGCTAATAAATACTTTGTACGGGGGTATCCACCCCCTGCTTCTATCGAATACTGGGGAAAATATCACCATGTGTGAAGTATACCATTTCATATAGAAAAATAAGGCTTAAAATCGCTTCAAAAATAACGGAGAAATCGGTGAACATAGAAAAAAATATACATGCCTGAAGAACATAAATACAGGGTGTTTTTTTAGAGGTATAGAACTTCGAATTGAAATAAAACACAAGAAAATCGTTTTAATGTCCATCAATTTGGCTTTATTGGAAGGATAATTTTATGCCATTAATGTTTAAATATGATTTCGGGCATGTGGCCGCCGCGGCTGGCTCGAATAAAGCCAATTCTACAGGTCCAATTTTCAACCACTTTTTCGAGCATATGGGGCCGTATGTTGGCAATAACGCCACGAATGTTGGCTTCCAAGTCCCCTAACGTTTCTGGTTTGTTGGCGTAGACGAGCGACTTCACATATCCCCAAAGAAAATAATCCAATGGTGTCAAATCACACGATCTTGGTGGCCAATTGACAGGTCCATTCCGCGAAATTATGCGCTCATCGAATGTTTCCTTCAATAAATCGATTGTGACGTGCGCTGTGTGGCATGTAGCGCCGTCTTGTTGGAACCACAACTCATCCACATTCAAAATCTTCCATAAAGTTGATGGACAAAGCTCCAATTGCTGTGCACGGTGGCGAATCGATTCATTCGGGTCCTCTTCAACACTTTGCTCTACAGCGGCAATTGTTTCTTCGGTGCGCACTGTTCGACGTCTCTGCGGATGCGTATTATCACATAGAGTAAACGTAGTGCGAAAACGATCCATGGTTAACCGAATTAATTGCTCTGATGGACGATTATGTCGACCATAAAATGGACGGAGCTTGCGGTAAACTTCATGAACTGAACCATTATTTTCGAAATAAATTTGCACGATTTGCAAGCGTTGTTCTTTTATTAACCTGTTCATGATGAAATGGCAAACCAAACTAAATATTAATCACTTGACAGCTGACAAAATGGCCGCCAGTTAAAAAAGTGATGCCAACTTAAAGTTCTATACCTCAATAAAAAACACCCATTATAACCTCCTCTTTTTTTGAAGCCGGATAAAAATAAAACTGTTTAAAGTGCGACTTGAAAAAATCGATTTAAGAAATGATGTAAGTGGAAAGCAAAAAAAATTAGATATCCTAGAAGCATTCTTCGGAACTAAGCTTATATCACTGATATTTAAAGAAGTCTACAATTATGCTCATTTATTCGAGACTTGTAAGATAAAAATGATTTCATAAATTTATGTTAGGTCAGTATCTAGAAAATATGACATGCCAGTTGTGGCATTCTTTTCCTATTAGGGCCTTTGCTATGACACCATTTGAAGCAACTTTTATACATATATTTGTATACAGTAAAACTACATGCAGAAAAAAAAACATTTCATGCTGGCACTGACATGTCGATTGTTCAGAGTTCGATGATGTGTGACTTAAAAAAAAAAGCATATTCATGGGCACTTGGTTTGTAAATGCGGTTTGTTGTTGTTTATCGTAGATATCGAGGATATTGTGCAATTGTGTTTCTTATTTAGACGATATAAAATTTCAAACTGAGTTAAAATATTTTAAAACGAAAAAAATATTAACAAACTTTGAGTTTACTCAGAGATTTATAAGTACATTCACAGCAACTTACAATTTGTGCCATTACACACAGAAAAAAAGTAACAATGTAAAATTAACCTGAAAAAATGTTGATTCGAATATAACGTTTAAGTGTGTTGGTGTTTATTTGCCTTGTTTGTAGCTACAAATCAGTTGTGTGATTTGTTTTTACATTGTTGTTGCTTGTCTTGTTGTTCGTAGTGTGCAAAAACTACCTGCTCATTCTATAAAAAATGGCTTGACCTTTAAGTCAACGCTATTTATTATAAATTTTAGATTTTTTCCACCTGTTTTTAATTAAGTTACTAAAGGGAATTTAAATTTTGTAAGTCCACAACATGTTTGTTTATTCTTTTGAAGTACCACAAGTAAAGGAAAAAGTTATAAAAATTATGTTGTATTGTCTAAAATTCAAATATTTTCAACATAAATCTCATGTTTCGTTTTGGTTTTAGTTCTATTCTCTTTTATTTTATGGTTTGTACTATTTTTTTTTAGTTTCTTTAATTTTATTTTGTCACAATTGTTGACTGTCAACAAAAGCAGGTTTATGCATATTTATGCTGTAGATCCATTTTTTACCAACCATCCACTATTGTGCTTCTCCCTGGAGTTTGTTTTTCTTTACATCTTTATTTCCGAGGGGTTTTATGGCGTTTTATCTTTCGCTTGTTTGAGTTTTTTTTCGTGCTTTCATTTTATTTTTATTGCGGTGGTAATTTATCTATGGCTCGCTGCATGTTAATGTCTTTGTCGTTAGTAAATTTAAACAATTCAAAATTTGTTGCAAACAACATCATCAGCATCAGCATCATCATCAACTAACATTTGAATGTTACACATATTTTACTTTGCCAAGAAATATTCTTTTCACCCTGGACACAGTTCTTTTTATTTTATTTTTATTTTATTTTTTTCATATTGTTAATGCTACAATAAATAGTTGCTGCTACTTCAGCTATTGTTGGTAACTGGTCATAATGGCTAAAGTAACTGCGGTAGAACAATAACGAAAAGGTCATACTTCTAGTGCCACAGTCACCACTGCTTGTTGCAACAACTCTTTACATCAAATTGCTTTACAACTTTAGTTCTGAGATAATAAATTTTATGATACAATTTTGCTCATTTGTTTTGAAAATATGTCAGGGTATGGATACGGTGCTATAAAATGGATACTTTAGATCTGTTTAATTGACCACCATCAAAGTCATAAAATAAATAATTAAATGAAGTGGAATTGCACAAATACGCAATAATTGCGTATGTATGTGTATATTGCGATTTTTTTTGAGCTTATTTGTGAAAAAAATCATGCATGAATTGCTAATTAATATCGAGTAATAAAGAAATGAAGGAAAAGTTAAAAATTAAACAAAAACAAGTAAGAGTGCTATATTCGGCTGTGCCGAATCTTATATACCCTTTACCAACGTACGTACATATATATAGTATACAGACACGTACATACATATTTGTTTTGTGAAAAAATTTATAATTTTTTTAAAGTTTCCATCTTCGGAGCTGTAATTTTCATTTTTCAAATTTCATACGCCAAACTTTTCTTTCAGAAGCATAAAATATATTCAATTTATAAAGAAAAAGAAAAAAAATTTTAGACCTATTTAATTTTACATAACACAAAAAGTGTGAGTTTTCCAACCCTGGAGTCATAATTTTGAATTTTTCTGATTATTGATACCAATCTAGTTCTTAAAAAAATACATAAAATATGTTAAGTGATTAAAGGAAAAACGAAATAAGGAAAAACTTAGTTTCATTTAATTCCTTTAATATTAAGAAATTCAGTAAAGTGCGACTATAAATCGCGCACGAAAGGTAGGCTGTTTTGCTTTTTTGAAGTTTTTGTTCAGTTTAAACGAATTTTTCAGTTTTGTCGCTTTTTTCTCTTTTTGGCGATTTTTTTTCTGTTTTTGGAGGTTTTTTTCATTTTGGCGATTTTTTTCTGTTTTTGGGCTTTTCTTCATTTTGGCGATTTTTCTCATTTTGACGATTTTTTTTCATTTTGGCGTTTTTTTTCTGTTTTTGGGTTTTTTTTCTTTCATTTTGGCGATTTTTTTTTCATTATAGCAATTTTTCCGGTTTTTCGCGATTTATATTATTGTAGGACATGTTTTTTTAATTTGGTGCTTATTTTCGTTTTGGTGATTTTTTTTGGCGATTTTTTTCGGTTTGGCGATTTTATAATTTTTTCATTTTTTAGTTTTACCGTTTTTGAAAATTTCAAGAGTTTTGCTCTTACGGTTTCCAAGATACAGTAAGTTGTCAAAATTGCATAGTCAAAATTGCATTAACTGATGGAACACCCTTTAATAAATTTTTTTAAATTTTAGTGTTAATGTTTGTAGTCTGTATAAAGATACACTAACCTTAAAAATTTCAAGTGTATATACATATAATTTTATGTATATTACATGGGATTTTAACATTTTTCGTTGCTCGTTTTGGAACACCCTTTAATTTCCAATTCTCATGTATTTGTTGTTGAGGCGGCCAAGGTCTACACACTTTGTCCAAATTTCAGGTCTCTAGCTCTTACGGTTACCGAGAAAATGCCCTGCATAGTTTTAGACATAGTTAATTTTACATAAAGTAAAGTTTTCCAACCCTGGAAACGTCTTTTTAATTTTTTTATATTTGTTTAATTTAAAATACAAATTTTAGTCGTACTGAAGTGTAAAATATGTTTATTTATTAAAACAAAATAAAAAATTTGTTTTCGGTAGTTACTTTTATATGGCAAAATAAAGTTTAAGTTTTCCAGCTCTGCAATCGTCTGCTCGATTTTGCTGAATTTCAATACCAATCTATTTTGGAAAATTTCTGACACACCAGTTCAAGAACGAAGTCTCTAGCTTTTCTGGGAGCTTCGGAAAACCGATTTCACGTACAGACAGACGGACATCGCTTATTCGTATTCCCTATGCATAAGGATCCAGGATATATATATTTTATGGGTCGCTTATTGATATTATAGAAATTACAAACGGAATGACAAACCTATATATACTAGAGTTTTTACGCGGGAAAAAAATCCCGGGAATTCCCGGGTATTGTGGCTGCAGGCTGACTACCACGTGATGAGTTCCGAGTTCAAATCTTGGACAGGGAAGCCATATATACAAACAAACATTTTTCTAATGCCTTTAACAAAATTTCCCACACGTAAGTTAAATAATTAATAAAATACAATTACAAGATTAAATTAAATTCATGCTGTTGTAACTTGAAATAACTTTGATTTAATATTGTTCTTCGTGTTATTTTAGTATCGAATTTACTTTGTTCCAACTTCAAATAACTTTGACTCAATATGATTCTTCGTTTTGATTTTAATAGTACGTAAATATTAAATCAACATGAATTAAAGTCATTTCAAAACGAAAAATTTTCTTTGAAGATAACTATAAAATATTTTAGATGAACATGAAAGACATATGAAGGAAAACATTTCCAAAAAACGTTAAATTTACCTTATTTACTTAGATTTACGTTGAAATTTTTCTTTGTGTATATGCCTAATACTCGCTTACTGATCAACCTTTATCAATTAAATTTTAACAAGGAAATTTTCTAAATAATTTAACTTAAGTAAAAGTGAATTTTACTCTTAATCGCAAACTCAAAAGAGTTATGCTTTTTTTTATGTAGGAGTTCTAATCGAATCTTAAACAAATAAAAGAAACACTAATCTCTATACTAACATACCTTTCCTTGACATCTCAATAAGGGAAATTTGTAACTAAACAATCTAAATTGTTTTCACCTGAGCACTTTGGAAGAACAGTATGGCTGATGACACGTGCTATAAAAATAATAGGCACATCTTTTAATTTTTTTTATTAATTTAACATGTTTGTCAAAATTTAGTAAACTTACACAGTTGGCAAGAAATATGTATTTGGATTGTGTGCCACTATCACATGATAAATGCTTTCGCCGCACAAAAACAAGGTAAATTTAAAATTTTCGGTAATGATTTTGCTTCATATGTGTTTCATGTTAATTTAACATGAATAACTAAACAAACTTCAAAGAATAATTTTCCTTTTAAAATAACTTTATTTTAGGTTAATTACAAACATGAAGAATCATATTAAATCAAAGTTATTTCAAGTTGAAACAACACAACTTTAACGTGCTTACTGGTGCAGCCACACGAACCTTAAATTTTCTTTAGGTAAACATAAATTAAATATTACAAATGAGTTAAATTTTAATTTGACATGATTTAATTCATCATTTAAAATAAAATTTATTTGAAATTAAAAAAAAACGCAAACTTTGAAGCTACTTTGGCTTGTCTGCAGAATTAAAATCTTCCATCAAGAGGAAATTTTCGCTGGCATTGCAAAGTTTGTCGGCTACTTATGATCATCAAAGTAAACAACAGCAAAGCAAAAATGAACACAATAGTGCATTCCTAGCGGTAAAAATAAGGGGTAAGGATGCCTTCTAGAAGGCCTCTCTATACGCCTTCCCTTGGATGTACAAGGCCTGCTCGCTTCATTCCATACTCATATCTATTTTATACGTGTTGGTATTCCGTGGTAGGCTTTCTGCTCTCGCTTCGTTCACCGGAGGTTCTGAAAGGCCTTCAAATTGACAAAAAATTTTGCTCCTTCTCTTCTCACTTCTCATCAGTGTGGCCACAACTAAAAAATTTTTTAATGCTAAATGGGGCTTAAAATAATGCTAAAAATGCTAAAAAAATATTTGAAAATGCTAAAATATAATGCTAAAACTTTTTAATGATATTTTATTAATTATATCGATATATCGAAGAAATATTTTATTTAATTTTAATAAAACAAACAAAGTTGATTCAAAAGTTAAAACAACAATTCAGGAACATACAAAATACGAGTACAATTGCTGAATTCATAAAACCTCCTGTATCTTTGTACGATCGTATTAAATATAAAAGTGTAAAATTTGTTGCTGGTAATTTTCATATAAAAATTAAATACATAAAATGATTTTACACTTTTATTTTATATATATGTTTTAATGTATTAGCATGCCTGCTATCAACATACTATGAAAGAAATTTAAAAAATACTTTTTGCATTAAAAAATGGATTAATTTACTTTTCTATTTTTTATTTTACGTCCAGGAGCCGGATTCAGCAACGATGAATTGTGAAGTGTTCGACTCCGAAAAACATAATTAAAATACTTTTTTTCTTCTTATTATTAGGTGTTTGACGTTTAAAATACATTAAAGGCGGCTATTAGAGGCTCATACTCGGTATATGAGCATGACAGACTTTCGTACATTCCAACAAACACCTCTTAAAATGCGCGATCTAACTAAGTCATCTTTATGCTTTGCGTACTCTACGTTTCCACATGGCATGACATTTCGTTGTAACTTGAAGTTATAAGTGATTTGTTAAAACAAATGCACTATCAATAATGTTATCACATGAAAAAAGCATTAATTTGAGCAGTCTACACTTAACATTAACTTAAAGTTTATGTTCAAGTGAGCCTTCTTATGTCAGGTGGAGACCGCAAGTTACGAAAACAAATGAAATTTGCACTGAATTTGACAGAAGATATATTAAAGGAGTGTGATGACAAACACAAAAATTCAAAATTCCTTAAAGCTGAAAAACACGAATTTTGCATTATCACACCATTCTCAAATACCAAGTATGACAGCTTGCCGCTTAAGACGTCTTTTGCTGTTTACATGGTTTCCATCATTATACATTTCTACAAAAACGACAAAATACAATGAAATACAGGAGTTTTTACCTGTATAAATGGAAAAGAATATATGAAATTTATAAAATTAAAAATGCTAAATAATGCTAAAAAAATAATACAAAAATGCTGAAAAAAATGCTAAATGCAAAATAAAAAATTCACTGCTAAATCAAAATACATAATGCTAAATTTAGCAGTGCTAAAAGGGTCACACTGCTTCTCATAGAAGGAGTCGAGGCCTGCTATAAGGCATTCTTTAGAATTTAGATGAGAATAGTAAATGAATCAAAAAAATTCCTAAGCAGGATGTAAGTTTATTTCTAATAAACTTAATATGCTTTTCAATCGAAAGTTGTAGATGGAGATTTAACATTGCTGATTAAGGTTTTACAACAGCAATTCCACAGTTTGGACACAAGAAACAATTAATGCTAAAGCATCTGCCACACAGGCCGCCCAAAGCGTTTCAACAATAATATTTATCTATGCGTTTAATTTAATAAACCATTTATTTGGTTTCTTTGGTGTAAGTAAATACATTTTTTTATCTGTGTCCAAAGCTGTTACTGTTTTTGTTTTCTTGGTTAATGTAAATTCTTGCTCTAATCAGTGGTCAGCAGAGTGGAAAATTCGTAAATTTATTTGCTTCAATTGACCACCGCAACATCATGTGTAAATATGTAATTGTGGTATTCCTCCAGCAATTAAACTCATGCCGCACTTTATGCCTACAGCATTTCAAACACAGAACAAGTCAATACATTTACATACACACATATCCTTTACATTTACAAATACTAAAGCGTGTTAATGATACACATAACTATTGCATACTTTTATGTACATAAAATGTTTATACCCAACAGGCAAATAATGTCAAAATTTAGAAAAAAAAACAAACAGCTTTACTTGATTAACTATTTAACGTTATTGTTAATATATTTTTTAACCGACTTCAAAAAAAGGAGGAGGTTAACAATTCGTCTCTATTTTTTTAGATGTGTAACTTCATAACTCGGTAGGCTTTAGACCCTTTAATTTTTAACTCTCATGTATTTTTTCTGTAGCGGCTAAAGCCCTACATACTCTGTCCAAATTTCAGATCCGTAGCTCTTACGGTTTAACAAAAAGAAACAAATAATTTGACCTAGTTACTTTTATATACAAAAAAATTAATTTTCCAACCCTGGAATCATAATTTTAGATTTTTTCTGATTCCTTATACCAATCTAGTAGTTCTTAAAAAATATGTTAAGTGAACAAAGAAAAAAGGAAATAAAAAAAAATTGTTTTATTTATTTACTTTAATACCCAAAAAAAAAGTTAAAAGTTTCCAGCTCTGGAGCTGTGGTTTTTATTTTTATAATTTTCTACGCCAAATTTTTCTTTCCAAAACGTAAGATATATTTATAATTTATAAAGAAAAAGAAAAAAATTAATTAAACCTAGTTACTTTTATATATCACAAAAAGTGTAAGTTTCCCAACCCTGGAAACATCTTTTTTATTTTTCTGGTCTCTTACACCAATATCTTTCTTTTAAAAATATAATATATGTTTAATTTATAGAAGAAAAAAAAAATATTTTTTTTAAATTACTTTTGTATAACAAAAAAAAAATTTAAAGTTTTCCAACCCTGGAAACGTCTCTTTAATTGTTTTTATATTTTTTAAATTTGAAATACCAATTTTATTCGTATAAAATAAGTTTATTTATAAATAAAATAAAAATTTGTTTTCGGTAGTTACTTTTATATGGCAAAATAAAGTTTAAATTTTCCAGCTCTGCAATCGTCTGCTCGATTTTACTTATCTTTAATACCAACCTATTTTTGACCACTTCTGATACACGAGTCCAAGAACGAAGCTTCGGAAAACAGATTTCATGCACAGACAGACGGGCAGACGGACATCGCTTATTCGTCTTCCCTATGCATAAGGATCCGGAATATATGTATATACTTTATAGGTCGCTTATTAATATAGGGTGTTTTTTTAGAGGTATAGAACTTCGAATTGAAATAAAACACAAGAAAATCGTTTTAATGTCCATCAATTTGGCTTTATTGGAAGGATAATTTTATGCCATTAATGTTTAAATATAATTTCGGGCATGTGGCCGCCGCGTCTGGCTCGAATAAAGCCAATTCTACAGGTCCAATTTTCAACCACTTTTTCGAGCATATGGGGCCGTATGTTGGCAATAACGCCACGAATGTTGGCTTCCAAGTCTCCTAACGTTTCTGGTTTGTTGGCGTAGACGAGCGACTTCACATATCCCCAAAGAAAATAATCCAATGGTGTCAAATCACACGATCTTGGTGGCCAATTGACAGGTCCATTCCGCGAAATTATGCGCTCATCGAATGTTTCCTTCAATAAATCGATTGTGATGTGCGCTGTGTGGCATGTAGCGCCGTCTTGTTGGAACCACAACTCATCCACATTCAAAATCTTCAAAATCTTCCATAAAGTTGATGGACAAAGTTCCAATTGCTTTGCACCGTGGCGAATCGATTCATTCGGGTCCTCTTCAACACTTTGCTCTACAGCGGCAATTGTTTCTTCGGTGCGCACTGTTCGACGTCTCTGCGGATGCGTATTATCACATAGAGTAAACGTAGTGCGAAAACGATCCATGGTTAATCGAATTAATTGCTCTGATGGACGATTATGTCGACCATAAAATGGACGGAGCTTGCGGTAAACTTCGCGAACTGAACCATTATTTTCGAAATAAATTTGCACGATTTGCAAGCGTTGTTCTTTTGTCAACCTGTTCATGATGAAATGGCAAACCAAACTAAATATTAATCACTTGACAGCTGACAAAATGGCCGCCAGTTAAAAAAGTGATGCCAACTTAAAGTTCTATGCCTCAATAAAAAACACCCTTTATTATGGAAATTACAAACGGAATGACAAACCTACGAGTATATATACTTTTTTACCATTTTTTGGTAAAGGGTATAAAAACAAATAATTATTTGTTACTTTATACATTAAAAAAAATGTTTTTTATGGGAACATAAGTAACTTTTCTATGGAAGTGCTACCAAGTTTTTATACATTTCCTATGCCGTATAAACAGTGAGTTGATTTATTTGCAAATAGTGCGCGTATAAACGTAGTATATGTCTGTTAATGGACTCATAATTTCGTAACTTTTCGACCGATTTTAAATTTTTTTTGCTTGAGAGTTTGAAAATTAAACTTAGACCTATTTTCAGAAAATTGGGCAGTAATATGCCCACTAAATTATTTGATGTGGTTTAATGATCTTTTACTTTTGCGATTGCTTCGAAACTTAGCTCACACCTTTGGCTCTCGTAATTACAATGGGTGGAGCCATGTCCATTAAAATTTAATATTATTTTTCTCATAGTTCTATTTAACCGATTTTTACGAAACTTAAAACACGCCCTAAGCTTTTAAAAAGTGGGCAGGGCTACTCCCATTAAATTTTAGTATTAAATTATATGTACTTATACTTATCCTATTCCCACAAAACTTGGCAAAAAGTTCCGGCCTTTGAATGATATAGTTCTTTGATTAGAAAAGTGGGCGTGGTCCCATGTCCATTAAAACTTAATATCATATCTCACGAGTTTCGAATAGCACTTGAGGTAGCACAAATGTTTTATTTAATAGAATGTAAATTATTTTTAAATTTTTACTGTTTATTTTGGAAGCCGCACGCAAAGAAAAGATATGGTTGTAAAATGGTTGAGAAAACAATATTATGTTCCCTGAAAGAAATGTGTGGTTGTTGAAAACTAGTTATTGTTATT